>WBNM01007033.1:0-15143 GCA_013399055.1 Ramphastos sulfuratus
TGGCAAGCGCTTGGGATTAGGCCCCTATTGAACATTTCAACATGGACTGTTCTGTTAATAAATTATTTCAACTATTTATTAAAAACCACTGCAGCCTGAAAGTGTAACCTAGGCATAGTGTATACTTCTCTGTCTGCTTCTGTTGCAGTCCAGGCTTTATGATGTTGCTAGGATGTTCCTCCTTCCAAATGGAGCTGCCAGTCCCAAGTCTAGCTCAGACATGGCATCCTGTGCTGCTGTTGTGCACTCTCTTCTTGTTTGAAAAGTCCTCTAGTTTTGCAAATTATACTTCACATCCGTTTGTTTGCTACTTGCAAATCAGGTGCTCACTGCTTTGCTGCTAAAATATGTTAGTCTGAACAGGAGGCAGCAACAGTGCTTGACCCTTGGGGGGAGCAGCTGTATGTGGAGCGAACAGGCGCACTGTGAGCCGCTGGGAGAACATTGTATGGTGTTAGACTCGAGGGTGGAATTTTGTGCATTGCTTAAAGGAGGCTCAATGGGTGTGCTGGTTTGAGGCTAATTGGAATATTTTTAATGAAAAAAAAATAGATTATTTTGGCTGTGAAATGGAAAACAAATGTGATGTCTACTTCACTCATGGGCTTCCTGAGACTTATAAAAGCAAGGACAGAAATATACATAAGATAGACACAGTAGCTCTCTCTGGGAGCTGCTGTGTCTTCTGGCTTTTCTGCTGTGTAACCCAACTAATCACTCTGCTTCTAACCTCCCTTGCCCATCCTCCAAACTCACCTTCTACATAAGGCAGACCCTGGGGTAAGGTAGAGGGGTGGAAAGAAGGTGGAAGGGTGGTTGGGAGNAGGGGATACTAATGAAGGCTCAGTGGTGATGTTTTCTCAGCCACATTCTGGCTGGCCAGTGGCTCTGACAAGCTGGCACAGACATCTGTACCAGTGCTGGAGGGTAAAGGGGTGGGAGAGAGCGGTGTGTGTGGATACCTCTGTGCGCTGGTGCACGCTGCTGCTGTCAGGGCCTTCTGTCTGTCTGCCAGAGTGATGAGATGGAACACACCTGGGATTTGTGCATAGGATGCTTGTTAGGCAGGATATTCAACCTGATCCTTTTTACTGCTTTTGCATGATTCTGCCTCCTCTCCTTTGGCCCTTACCTGGGTGCTGATGCTGCGGTGGTTCTGAAGTCACCAAGCGTTGAGTGCCATGGTAACTGCATCCCGCGCCGCTGGCTGCCAGCAGGCACCGAGCTCTTCCCTGTTCTGCAAGGAAGCAATGCTCCCATTGCCACAGCCTGGCAGACTGCTTCCATAAGCCCATGGACAGTCCTTTACTGAGGACTGCAGCTCTCATTTTCATTGAGGGAAGAAGTAAGTCCCATCAAACGTGGTTTGTACTTTTTAAAAAGTCTAAAACTGCCCCACATTATTGAAAGGCTAAAAAAAAATCCTCCCACTGACATTGCCATCAAGTGCTAAATTGCTTCCCTGCTGTGCATTTCAGCATCATGCTGTACACACTTCAGCAAGGCTTATGCCACTTTCCCTGCAGATTTCTAGTGGCTCTGTGTTAGGCACCTGCCTTGCTCTGGTGAAATCAGGCAGCACCTTTGGAAACACTTCTGCATTAACTGCAGGCATAGTTCCTGCAGAGGTCTGGTGTAACAGAGTTTGACATTATGGAGTTGTGCATAAGTGTGAACAAGAAGAGCTGGGGAAAAGTGAGGAATTCAATTTCTGTTTTGTGTTTTAGAGAAGCAGTATTCTGACTAATACAGCAGATTGATGCTTCAATTGATTGCATCGAATAACAACGCTGGGAATTTACAGCCAGACAAGGCTAATTAAGGAATGCATTTTAAAAATCTCTCATGCATAAGAGTGGAATGATGGGCCTTAACCTTTTTGCTTCTCTTACCCTCTCTCAGCCCTTGCTGGCTTGCAGAACTACCAAAACTGAGGAAAATCAGACCTCACTCCGTGTATGAGCAGTTTCTAAAGAGCTACTTCTGTTGTTCCCAACTTTACCTCTGGTAACAGGGACAGCTCTGCAGAGGTTAACTGAGGCTGTGTGCTGTGGGGTGTGCAGTTGTGTAATGTCTTGACAACTTGGTGGACTGAATCAACCTCTCTGGAGTTGTCTCTGTTGTTATGCTGACACAGCTGTGCCATCTCCACTTCTGGAGCTAGGCCTGTGTAGACAACCCTGCTGCGCAGTGCCGCTGTGCCCTAAAGACAGTGAGTGACTGGAGTGAAAATTGGCACAAAAATAGAGTAGAACTGAAGGAGAACCATGAAATCAAACCAAAAAATACTTCAGTGCCTTTAATGATTACATTAATTACAGTGGAAAGCAGCGCTGAAGAAGCAGTGCTTATAAAGGCTGGCTTGCCAGGAATGGCCACGAGCAGCAAGGACAGGAGGGCTGCTTTCTGCAGAGAGGGAGCTGCTGTTGCAGCAGTGTCTGTCTGCACAAACACCAGGTGGTCTCCAGCCTTCCTGCCGGGTGGTTGATGTCTGAGCTTAGCTTTTCCTGAGAGTAGAAAGGTATGCATTTGGAAAAGTTTTTTTAGTCTGTTTTTATAAACCCTTTCTCATCAAACCCACTGCCTGGGTTGTTTTCCGAAGTGTGAGATGTGGTGTGAAGCACAGAAGGGACCTGCCTGCTTTGGCTGATGGGAGGAACTCAGAGCTCCCAATGAACAGTATTTTGTACTGATGCTAATTCCATCTTGGGCTGTAATTGTGTGACAGCTGAAAATCCGTACCTGTTGAAGGCTCCTTATCCTAGCTAAAATGGATCTCCTCTTTTACAAGAATGCCCTTCATCTTGGAAGTAGTGCAGGGAAAGTCACTGCTGCAAAGATAGGAAATGACTTAAATTTGAGAGAGCTGGTTGGGTTCTACTCAGTCTTCGGGGGTTGGAAGTGTCAAATTAATGACTTCCTTTCACTCATGCTAGTTAGTGATTTATTTAGGAAAAAGTGAACTCTTCCAAGGGGAGAATCTGCATAAATTTCTGTCCCCATGAGTGTGCTTGCTACCTTTCAGAGTTGCAGGTGCCCCACTCCACGGCACCACATTCAAAACTGTAACCATCCTTGTGAAGTCTTGGACACGCCTGAAATTATTTCACCCTTCCTGCTACAGTTGTGCTGTAAATATCCATAGGAGCTGCTTAGTACTGCCAGGAGACTGCGAGAAATCGAAGGGGAGCAAATCCAGCCAAAAATAATGCACACCCTTGTCGTGACAAAGCTGTAATTTGAACAATCTTTCACTTCAATCTAGAAGTAGTCTCGATCTTTCAGGTGTTTACTGTTTTGAGGAGAAATTTCACCTGAATCAGTGGAACCTGGAGAATCTGGCTGCAGCTTAGGCACAACAGTATCTTTGCATCCCTGCGTCGTTGGCTTGGTCATGTGGCTGTGTGCTGGTTTAAGGCTAATTGGAATATTTTAATAGAGAGAATTATATTATAGGCTGTGAAAAGGAAACAATGGTGATGTCTACTTCACTCATAGGCTTGCTGAGATGGATAAAACTAAGAACATAAACATTAGATAAGACAGTCGGTGTCTCTGGGGCACAGCATCTCGGGTGGTCTAGCTTCTGGCTTCTCCTGTCTGCCAAGTAACCTCACTAACCACTTTTCTACTAATCCCCCCTGGCCGATCCTCAAAATTCTCCTTGCGCATAAGGCAAGCCTTGGGGTAAGGTATAGGGGTGGGGAGAAGGTGGAAGGGTGGTTGGGAGCCCCTCCTGGGGTTTCTGATTTCTGGGAGGGTTGTTGTGTTTCTGTATTACCTTTACCTTGTATATTTCTGTAAATATTGCTGTATATAGTGTATATCTCTGCTTGTATATTGTGCTAAGCTGTAAATAGAGCTTCATCTCTTAACTTCCATCCAGCTGAGTTCTAGTCTGGGTCATTTTACAAAGTGTGTGGGGGCGGGGAACTCCAAAACCATCACAGGCTGCTGTCCCATCTGCAGCGCAGGCGGTGGAAGTCCTCTGCGAAGGGCTGGGGAGAGGGAGGAGCACAGGAGCTGCATCTGCCTGTCAGCACCTGATCCTGTCACCTGCCTATCTTGTTTACAAATCCAAGTGCTTAAACAGAAGGAAATGAAAGGCTTTATTTCCTGCTAACTGCCTACAAGGTGTTTATTCCCTCCAGTACTGGGAGCACTGAACCTATGCATCCCTTTGGCTCCAGCTGGGATCTACAAAGTTTTAAAGCTCCTGCAGTGGCACCCACTCATGCTGGCTGAGAATGTGCCCTTCAGGCATAGATTACCTTACCCTCTAACTCCAAAGGAGTCACTGGAGTCAATTTGAAGATCTAAAAAAACCCTCAAACCCCAACCGACCAGGCTTTTTTTTTTTTTTTTAAATCTGCATTTTATCACTTATGACAAAGGCAGAGAAGAGAAGGTATTTCATTGCTTGTGCCAGAACCTGTGCAATGTGACCCTTTTTCTTTCCTTTTTACACTTCAGCTGTGGTCTGCATGTTCAAGAAGCATTGCAGCACTGACTTTTTTTTTTTTTTTTTTTTTTTTTAATAGATTTTCTTGTGAAGGAAGGTGTAGTATTTGCTAACTAATCTGGGACCATTACTAAGAAATATGAGAATTTTTTTTTTTCCCCCAATTCTAACTTGTCTAATTTTTTTATGGGTACAAAAAACTTAAGAACACAAAGATGTAGTTGCCTTTCTGCCATGGGTGTGTTCTGCTCAGTAAAGAACTTGTTCAAAACAGTTTCCCCAAGGCAGATGCTGAGTAGCTTTTGCAGCCCTGATTCATTTAATCACTGTTCTGTAAATGAAAAGATTCCCAAGACATGTTAATTTTAAGATCTCCCCTATTAAGTTCTTGATTAATAACAAGAATAGTGTTAATTTGGCAGTGTGGCAAGATTTGAGAGATTCCTCTAGCTACTAGGTTTTTTTCAGAAAAGGTGGGCTAGGGATAGTTTGTTTTTTACCAGAGGGGTACTTGTACAGAGTCAGATTTGGAGCCGGTGACCACCATCTGAGAGAGCAGAAGCATTGCAGTAGATTGTCCCCCTGTGAGGGGCAATCAGGAATGCAGCTCCCCATCTTCATGGTCTTCCCTTCATTTAGAGGATGTCCAATGCCTGTGCATCTGCAGAGCAAGGGGCAGGGTTTGCAGGGGTGAAACCTGTACTGGCAGCGGTGATTACATCCTGCTTCCTAATCTGCAGGATTGAATTTTTCTTGGGTTTTGCACTTTTGCACAGCACAGCTTGCACTTTGAAGCAGGACTTGCAATTCGAAGCTGTTTCCAGCAGGGATTTAGGACTGTAGAGAAGCTTTCTTCCAGATAATATCAAATCTGTTTGTTCCAAGCAAAGAACTGTTCTCAGTTGGGTGGCTTGAGACGTCGCTTCCTTGTCTTGGCGTCCCAGAATGTCACTCAGCTCTTGCAGGTTGATGCCAAATCCTATGCATTTAACATTGCTTTTATAACTGACCTCTTCATTCACTGTGAGTAATGAATGGAACAGAAAATTGTATTTCTTTGTTTTATTGAATAATGAAAGAGGAAAGTGCTTCACTTGCTTCACAAGCCAAACACAACCCTTGCCAGAAATAGCATCCGACTGTATTTTCTCTGACTCTTTTTATTTTACTATATTAAACGCAATCTTCTTTTTTCCCTTTGGATTTCTTTCTATCTTTGTGCCCTGAAGCTTCAAACGCTGAATTCTGTGAGTCACGTAAATGTTCCGAGATCTCAAATTAAGTAGGAACTGGAGAATGAGTTCTCAAAAGGTTGTGAATGCTGCTGACGTCAATTTCAGATTGAAATAAGAACGCAGATTCAGCTGGTGGATCCTGTGAGCAACAATGTAGGGGCACTTATGCTAATTCTGTTGTTGGAGAAGAAATAGTGTTTTTATAAATGAAGGCAATAGTCCCAACTGGAGATTCAGCAGGCATTCATCTAAGTAACTAGATGATCCTGAGCTTTCATACTTTACACTGAAATTTGCCTTCAGCAGATTAAACTGAAATTGCTTGGAAGTGATTGAAATGAATGGCAGCTTGCTGCCTGCCTTTTCAACTTCTCCTGCTCAGTTCTCCAGCTCTGCTTTGGCAGAACTCCTCCTCATTGTAAAGTATGTGGGGTTTTTAATTAAATAAAACTATGAACCTGTTTAGAGCTTTTTGATTGTCTGTGGGAGAGAAATGAATTTTGAAAGGAGCAAGGAGTCATGAAGGTCCATACGTCTTAAGAATTACTTTGACAACATGAAACATTTCTCTTAGAAAGCAGTAGTACTGTTTTGAAGTTCAATGCGTGCAGATGGTCTATCTGTAGCAATTTGATGGTGCTGTTGAAACTTCTCATAGGTGTAGTAAGAAAGGTGCAAAAAGTTCCTAAAGAAAGGGAAGTCATTTGCTGTTAGCTTACCAGTGCAGAATACTGCTCTGAGAACACGTTTTGGCTTTAACAAACAGGGCAGTTCAGAGCTGACAGGTGACTGAGACACTTGTTGACTGCCTTATCCTGCTTCCACTTTTCCAGTGACCTATCTTCCTGCACTACTTGTTAATTAATGGTGCTGCAGTGATCACTTGCTCTAGATGTTTTTTGACTGGAAGTTTCCACTGACGTTAGAGACATTGAAGGTGTTTATCCCCTTGTAAAGTCAAACTCTGGTGTGCAGAGCATCTTAGAGCAGCAGATAAAACAGTGTTAAGTTCAGAGAGAGTAGATTGAATTGAAGTGAGCTCAAGGGTACTGAAGGAGCAAGGTAATGTGGTTGCTGGTTAACTAGATCAGGACAATCCTGCATCTGGGGAGGAATAACAGCAAGCACCAGTACAGGTTGGGGCTGCCCTGCTGGAAAGCAGCTCTGTGGAGAAAGACCTTGGAGTGCTGGTGGGCAGCAAGTTCTGCATGGCCAGCAATGTGCCCTTGGGGTCAAGAGAGCCAATGGCAGCCTTGAGTGCACCAACAAAAGTGTCCAACAGGTCTGGGGAGGTTCTTCTCCCTCTCTACTCTGCCCAGACCACACCTGGAATATGGTGTCCAGTTTTGGGCTCCCTAGTTCAAGAGCGACAGGGACCTGCTGGAGAGAGTCCTGCAGAGAGCCACGAGGACGACTGGAGGACTTGAGCATCTCCCCTAGCGAGAGAGATTGAGAGCCCTGGGGCTGTTTAGTCTGGAGAAGAGAAGGCTGAGAGGGGATCTGATCAATGTGTACAAATATCTGAGGGGTGGGTGTCAAGTGGCTGGGGCCAATCTCTTTTCAGTGGTCAGCAGCAATAAGCCAAGGAGCAACAGCTACAAACTGGAACAGGGAAGGTTTCAGCTCAACATGAGGAGAAACTTCTTTACAGTGAGGGTGACAGAGCCCTGGAGCAGGCTGCCCAGAGAGGTTGTGGAGTCTCCTCCTCTGGAGACTTTCAAGACACACTTGGATGCATTCCTGTGTGAACTACCCTAGGGGATCCTGCTTTTGGCTGGGGGCTTGGACTCGATTATCTCTGGAGGTCCTTTCCAACCTCTAAGGTTCTGCAATCCTATGACAGCAAAGCAAATGCCTCCATCACCTTGTCTGCACTGGTGTGCTCAGGATTTCTGACACTGAAAAAGGCCTGTGCTGCGGGAAGCCCATTTACAGCTTGGTGCCATAGCATGTCCCAGTGCATGAAATATTGCAGTCAAGGCCAGTATGAAAGTAAACAAGAAACATTACTTCAAATTCCGTGGTTGAATACAGGCTTGATTTACCTGCAGGTGGCCAGTAGGAGCTTAATCACAGTATCACAGTATAAGCAAGGTTGGAAGAGATCTCAAAGATCATCAAGTCCAACCCACTACCACAGACTTCGAGACTAGACCATGGCACCAAGTGCCACGTCCAAATGTGCCTTGAACACCTCCAGGGACGGTGATTCCACCACCTCCCTGGGCAGCCCATTCCAGTGGGGAATGACTCTCTCAGTGAAGAACTTTCTCCTCACCTTGAGCCTAAACTTCCCCTGGCAGCCAGGGCTGTCTACCTGGCTACTCTGTGCAAAATGTGCTTGGAAGCTGAAAAGAGTGCAAGAGAAGCAGTTTTGGCTCTTGAAACCACTGTTCTGTGAATAGAAATACCAAAGACAAGTTTTCTGGGGTGCTGACATTGCTGCTAGCTGCAGGGGGGACACACACTAGAGAGAACCTGTTCTAGGGCTCAGTCTCTAGCCACAGTCTGCTTCTGGGAGCAGGACCAAACCTCATCAATTTCAGCTCTTCTGACGTAGCTTCTTGGTCACCATTACCAAAGAGACACAGGCAGCAATGACAGATAGTGTGACTGAACATTTATCATCAGCTGAGCTATAAGAGGACTTGCCTGCTGTATGTAATGACTGTGGCTTTCTGAAGCTTCTGACTAAGAATGCTCGTCTTGCAGTCACAGCAGACACTTGTACCAGGGAAGGAGGGACCTGTGAGGGGTGAGGTCCTCTACAGTGCACCCGTAGGAGTAAGAAGTTTTAAACGGAGAGCATCATGTCATAAGAAGAGTCTGTGGAGTTTTTCTGCATTCTTTGCCATACAGGCCAGAGTGGAGGAGAAGGAGAGGTTTCAGAGTTTCAGGTATACATGGAACAGTCTTGAAAAGGAGGTCCACCACAGCCTGGTTTATTGAAGTTTGGCTTCTAAGGTAGGAAGATGTTTCCCCTCTTGGAAAAGATTTACACAGTTGTACATCACAGCAAGTTTGTATCTGGTTTGTCTGGGTAGCCATTTGCATTAGAAGCTTGTACTGTTCAGACCAGCTGCTGAAACACACTGGTGGTGTGAGATGGTGTGGTGATTTTTCTGCCCCATGGTGAATGAGCACAGGGGCAGAGAAGTATTTCTGTCCCCTGAAGCCATCTGTTTCTGTACTTAACTGGCATAAAAATGAGGATCTGCTGAATTGGTGCTTATCAGAATTCTTAAACAACTCTTCTGCCTCTGGCAGTGACACTCGATTATGTTTCTCATTCCTAAGCTGCTTAGAGGTTTAGCATTTATGAATCTCTTCTAATACTGTTTGCCTGACACATTTGGTTAGGCATATGACAGTGATCAGTTGAGAGAAAAACAAGTCACACTGAGCACAAATTCAGGCTTCTAGTGAGGAGAGTGGAGAGGCAAGCAAAGGCTTCCTGCTGTTTGAAATCAAGTTGGAGCAGGGCCATTAAAATAACTGACATGAGTTTAATATAAAAGCTGGGCTGTCTGTCCACTTCCCAGCCATCTTCACAGAGCACCACAGCTGTTTTTGTTAGCAGTTGCAGTAGAGAGGCTAAGGGCTGAGTGGACCATAGGGTGGCTTGGCTCTCACCTGGTCCCTTGGGATGTGTGAGCACACTGGTGATGCAACGTCACCTTGGTATTGATTCTGCAGCTAAATGTGGGATGAAAACAAAGGGGGATCTGCAAGGAGCTGTCTGCTCAGTGCCTTCAGTGAATGCAAGGCAGACAGCCTCATGTGGAGGAGGCAACTCTAGTGCTGAGTGGGCTGCTGGCTCCTGCAGCCCCAGGGCTGTCAGAGCTAACTGCTGATCCTCCTGGACACATGCACCCCCGGGCTGGAGGAGGTGCTGCATAGCCATTCTGAGTTACCTTCCACCTTGGCTTCGGGCCAAAGGGTCCTAAGGGTTTGCGTCGCACCAGTGAAGGTCAGAAGGAGTTGGCATTGTAAGCAGGTACACTCCAGCTCCACACACCTTGACAGCAACCAGGTGTTTAGAACCATAGAATGGTAAAGTTGGAAGGGACCTCAGGGATCATCTAGTTCCAACACCTCCCACTAGTACAGGTCACTCAAGACCTCGTCCAACCTGGCCTTGAACACCTCCAGGGAGGGAGCATCCACACCCTCCCTGGGCAACCTGTTCCAGTGCCTCACCAGATTAAGTAGGCAGAGTAAATGATGGCTCTAAATGCCATCATAGAAGTCTTGCTGAGACTCCAGATACACCTGGTAAGTTGTGATTTCCCAGAGGTCCTCTTGGATCAGAAGGTAAGCCCTTGTCTTGGACCCTTGATAGGGCCTAGCCAAGATAACTCATATGGGTAGGACCAGTATCAGCAAGTTACTTAGTTGATCCCTTGGAGATAGACAAGGCTGTTTGAAAATGGTTATACAGAGATTTTTCTGACCATTTTAATGGAAACTGACCCAGTGTTGCTGTTGGATATAGCTGCAGAAAGAGGCTTTTGACAGCAGCACAGTCTTTAGTCAGTGTATATTTCAGCCGGCATATGGTACACACTTTAACTGAACACATGGAGAATTAATTTGATTTGAGTTGATTGATTTTGATTACTGACATGAGGATATGCTAACAAGAACCAATCCATCATGTCTAAAAGGCTGTTTGAATTTCTAGCAGAGCTGACATTGTGTTTGTGTGACATGCATGGAAAGGACAAGAAAAAAAGTATTGGACTAGATTGAAATTTTTCTCAGTGGTTGCTCCTTGGTGAGCAGGAGGGGAGGCATCATTCTGATTGCAGCTTGACAACACATTTCTCTGTCTGTACAGATGAAGGATGTTGAATATGTCTATCTAGAATAGACAGGTAGATGGTTTTTTTTTGTCTCAGGAGATTGTTAAAGCTGGTAAATGCAAAAAGAAAAAACCAAAACCAAAAAAAACCCACTCCACAACCTGCCAAACCCAAAGCCCCCTGCTAACCTGGCTGGAGTGTGGAGTGTGGGAGCTCACAGCTTTGCATCTCAGTGCTTAGGTGTGTGAAAGCCTCCAACTGCTGGACAGCTGCAGCCTTCTGCTGCTGCAGTTTGTGGTGGAACAGGATAACCCAATGCTACTGCCTGTGGGTCAGCAAGAGAAGTGCCGAAGAGCCTCTGGTATCTAGAAAGTTTCAGAAGGAGGTTATACAAATGTGGCACTGACCTCTCTTACAAGGAGAAGCTGAGGGAGCTGGGGCTCTTTAGCTTGGAGAAGAGGAGACTGAGAGATGACCTCATCAATGTTTATAAAGAAGGTGAGTGCCAGGAGGCTGGAGCCAGTCTCTGCTGGGTGATGCCCAATGACAGGACAAGGGGCTCTGGGTGGAAGCTGAGGCATAGGAAGTTTCATGTAAACACGAGGAGGATTTTTTTCCCTGTGAGGGTGACAGAGCACTGGAACAGGCTGCCCAGGGGGGTTGTGGAATCTCCCTCTCTGAAGATATTAAAAACCTGCCTGGACATGTTCCTGTGTGATCTGGTCTAGGTGATCCTGCTCTGGCAGGGGGGTTGGACTGGATGAGCTTTCAAGGTCCCTTCCAGCTCCTGACATTCTGTGGTTCTGTGATTCTATGATTCCCACTAATGATGCATGAAGGATAGGCACACAGCTCACGTCCATGGCTTTGAAATTGGTCCTTTGCTTGTTAATTTACTGGAGCATGTTCCTTTTGGATGTTTGTATACATGTTGTGTAGGAAGAAAAAGCATAATATCATAGTGGGGAAGTTTAAGAGAAAGCAGATTGTTGGATACAACATCTCAAACCTGGGGCTAAAAAATTCTTCTTGTGAGTGTTCATTCATAGGTAGGAAGCATTCCTGTTGTATTGTGTGTGTGTAAATCAGCCAAGGTATGAAGTGCTGTTCTTTGTAAAGTAGCTAAAGCTGGTAACTCATGCCTTGGTATAACAGTGAAGGGGGAAAGGATCTGGGGGTCCTGGTGAATGGGAGGTTGACCATGAGCCAGCAATGTGCGCTCGTGGCCAGCAGGGCCAATGCCATTCTGGGGTGGATTAGAAGGGTTGTGGCTAGTAGGTTGAGAGAGGTTCTCCTCCCTCTCTACTCTGCCCTGGTGAGGCCACATCTGGAATATTGTGTCCAGTTTTGGGCCTCTCAGTTCAAAAAGAAAATAGAACTGCTTGAGAGAGTCCAGTGCAGAGCCACAAAGGTGATGAAGGGAATGGAACATCTCTGTTAGGAGGAGAGACTGAGGGAATTGAGGCTCTCGAGCTTGGAGGAGTCTGAGGGGTGACCTTATTCATGTTTATAAATATGTAAAGGGTGAATGGATGGAGGGATGGAATGAAAGGACGATGGAGCCAGGCTCTGGTTGGTGAGGCCCAATGACAGCACAAGGAGCAATGGGTGGAAACTGAAGCATAGGAAGTTCCATGTAAACAGGAGGACGAATTTTTTCCCTGTGAGGGTGACAGAGCCCTGCAACAGGCTGCCCAAGGGGGTCGTGGAGTCTCCTTCTCTGGAGACATTCAAAACCTGCCTGGATGTGTTCCTGTGTGACCTGCTCTAGGTGATCCTGCTCTGGCAGCGGGGTTGGACCAGAAGAGATTTTGAGGTCCCTTCCAGTCCCTGACATTGAATGATTCTGTGATTCTTTCTGTGCTCCCAAAATGTCACTTCAACTTAACCTGTGTTGTGATCCTGCAGACACTTTGTACGTGTGTTCTCCTCTATATACACAGGGTGGAACAACCACCCCCACTCTTCTTACCTCAGAAGCATGGTACTGAAATAAAAACATTTCCGAATGACCAGTAACTTGTGTCCTAGCAAGTCAGCTGCTCTCTTTATTGGAGACATGCCTGATATTGAGGTCCCGAAGTGTTTTCCACCTTGCCAAAAATACTCATTTTGTGAAGGAGGTAATGCCCTTATTTATCCAGAGCCGTGAAGCGATAACTGCACCACGCACCATTAACAGCAGCTGACCTGAGTAACTTATGCAGATAATCACTATAGACACAGCTGCTGCAGGAGGAGCAAGAGTAGACTGTTTTACAGCTGTGTTTTGGAGTGATCACACTGCCCATGCTACCAAGGTGAGCCATACAGGTGATAGTTAAGTAGACAAGAGCCTCTTGTATTGAGTCTTCTTCTCTGGAGACTTTCAAGACCCTTCTGGATGCATTCCTGAGCAACCCGAGCTAGATTCTATGGTCCTGCTCTGGCAGGGGGGTTGGACTCAATGATCTATGGAGGTCACTTCCAATCTCTAACATCCTGTGATCCCCTTGCTGCTGCTGCTCCAGCTATCTTCCCCCTCCTCTGTTTTGGCTTGCTGCTTTGCTGCTGCTTAACCTCATCCCCATCTCCATTTTCTTTAAGGTTATTACATTCCGTAGTAGTTTGTTCTCCTCATACTGTTATAAAAAATAAAATNAGTCAGTGTCCCTGGGGCACAGTGTCTTGGGTGGTCTAGCTTCTGGCTTCTCCTCTCTGCTGAGTAATTTTACTAACCACTTTTCTTCTAACCCCCCTGGCCCATCCTTCAAACTCACCTTGCACGCAAGGCAAACCTTGGAGTAAGGTGTAGGGGTGGGGAGAAGGTGGAAGGGTGGTTGGGAGCCCCTCCTGGGGTCTCTGATTTCTGGGAGGGGTGTTGTGTTTCTGTATTACCTTTACCTTGTATATTTCTGTAAATATTCCTGTATATAGTGTATATATCTGCTTGTATATTGTGCTAAGCTGTAAATAGAGCTTCAGTCCTTAACTTCCATCCAGCTGAGTTCTAGTCTGGGTCATTTTACGAAGTGTGGGGGGTGGGGGACTCCCAAACCATCACACTGCTATAGCTAAGTGTGGTCTTAGTAGCCAGACTTTCCTGCTGTTGCTCTGTGTTTCACAAGAGTTTCTCCTGTGACATGAGCACAGCAGCTAAGACCAGGAAGAGGTTTGGCGCTATTCAAGTCTGCTCCTATCAAGCAGCAAAGTGGCAGCTCCTCACGGATGGAGCAGATGACAGCCCTGATATATGTGATATAGTTTGTATCTGCTCTTTGGGAAGCACAGCTTGTCAGTTAACACCTGGAGTCATTCAGGTGGATAAGCAGGCAGGCAAGAATGGCAAATGAAGGAAACTCTTAATGCCTGCCGATGACACCCAATGTTTCTCTGTGGCCAGAACAATCTGTATTTTAATGTAAAAGAATAGCTGCTTCCAGACTTGGGTTTCTTTTCTTGTAATTTTCCTTCTCTATATTAACTCCTTGAAGGTGATTTCCTCTTTCACTTCAGGTAGTACACAATGTAGTCCTGAATGTGGCTTTGTCATACCTGTGTCTGTCTGTCACATGCCCCAGAAGGACAGTATAGGATACAAACAGATTTGGGGCACTGGATGTGGCCAGAAGTAATCAATGGAGGGCAAGTAAAAGGTCAGTGGAGAGAGCAGAGTCCTCACAGAGACTAGGGAGAATCCTAGAAGGTGCTGGTGATGTGCTCTGTTCTCCCTTGCACTCACACTGCCTGCCATGCTCTCTCTTTTCCTTCCCCAAGCTGCCCTTCTGGCACTGTCTGTCCTGTGTGATGCGAGGATGCTTTGGAACTGGCAGCAAGTGAATAAACCCTGGATCAGCTGCTGCTCTCAGCTGAGATCAGGCAAACCCAGGAACCTCCAGCTTCTACAGCAGCATGCCCAAGAGCAGAATCTGGTTCAGTTGCTTTGTCTGAAGTTACCTTGGAAAACTGCTTCCAGAAACTGTTTTGCTTTCCAACTGTAATGAATTCTGAATAACAAACCAGTGACTCCTGTGACCAAAGAAACAGTGAGAAAAATCCTGTGCTGGTTCTTGCAGCTTCCCACAGAAAAGGATGAATGAGTTTATGGTGCAGAAAGCACAGCTCTGTGTTTGTTGCCTTTGAAGTATTCAATTTTGTGTTGCAAACACGAAGCCGGAAGGAACAATGGTGCCATGGTAACTTGTGTTCTTTTTAATCTTTGTTACAAGATTTTAAACCAGTTTCCCATGGCAATACCAAGCCAATGCAGCACATTCTTCCTGAGCTGCTTGTTTTCTCTTTTATTATAATCATAGAATGGTTTTGATTGGAAAAGACCTTTAGGATAATGGCGTATTTGAGAACCCTCTGCTATACACTGCTGTTGAAGCTTTTCAATACCTTCAGCAAAACAAAGATGCTAATTATGAGCATTTTTATTGCTAAGCCTAGCTGATTTTTTTTTTTTCTNCCCTTGCTGCTGCTGCTCCAGCTATCTTCCCCCTCCTCTGTTTTGGCTTGCTGCTTTGCTGCTGCTTAACCTCATCCCCATCTCCATTTTCTTTAAGGTTATTACATTCCGTAGTAGTTTGTTCTCCTCATACTGTTATAAAAAATAAAATTTCATTTTCTATTTTTTTTTTTTTTTTTTTTTTTTTTTTT
>WBNM01007033.1:16675-68825 GCA_013399055.1 Ramphastos sulfuratus
AGAAAGCACAGCTCTGTGTTTGTTGCCTTTGAAGTATTCAATTTTGTGTTGCAAACACGAAGCCGGAAGGAACAATGGTGCCATGGTAACTTGTGTTCTTTTTAATCTTTGTTACAAGATTTTAAACCAGTTTCCCATGGCAATACCAAGCCAATGCAGCACATTCTTCCTGAGCTGCTTGTTTTCTCTTTTATTATAATCATAGAATGGTTTTGATTGGAAAAGACCTTTAGGATAATGGCGTATTTGAGAACCCTCTGCTATACACTGCTGTTGAAGCTTTTCAATACCTTCAGCAAAACAAAGATGCTAATTATGAGCATTTTTATTGCTAAGCCTAGCTGATTTTTTTTTTTTTTCTTCTTCACATGTTAATTTTTTTTTTGTTTTAAAAAGCCTATTAACACCTGAGCATTCTGACCTAAGCACAGTCTAATTGGGACACGATGTGAAGCCTGTAATTGAGTTTCTGTTTTCATTAGATAATTTCTTTAATTATATTTCTGTTACTTGCTCCTGAAATTTGAGAATTATGTCTGGGAAACATCTTTTCAGTAACCACATGGATGTAGAGGTGGTGATGACTCTGCTTCTCCAGAGTGTGGTGTTAACTCTCAGTGCAGTGTGTGCACTAATCTGTTTATCACACTATGAAATTGGTCAACCTTCAGACCATGTCACAAGCTGACAAAATGGAAAAGCTCCAAGAGGATGCTGCTGCATGCTACAAGCATATGGCACAAAGCATCAAATCCTGACCTGAGTCTCTGGGATGCAAATACAGCATGAACAAAATACAGCTTCAGCTTTGAATGTCTTAAGCTTTATGAGATTTCTTCACAACTCTTGAGAGTGCTGTTTGGCCAAACCTCTGGAGGTGATGGCAAAAATTCTGCACAAAGATTTAAACCCAAAAGAACCAAAACCAAATGAAAACAGCAACAACCAAAAAAACCCAAAAACTGTGGCCAGCAGAATCAGAGGACAGAATTTCCAAATAAAATAACAAATCTAAGAATTCTTCTCCCCTACTGCAAATTCAGTGAAATGCACGCAAGTGCCCTGGGTCCACAGGAGGTCCACAAAAATGATCAGGGAGTTGGAGCACTTCTGCTATCAGGACAGCCTGAGGGAGCTGGAGCTGTTCAGCTTGGAAAAGAGACGGCTCTGGGCCACCAAATAGTGGCCTCCCAGTACCTGAGGGGGGTTACAAGAAGGCTGCAAAGGGGCTGTTTACAAAGGTCTGTAGTGGCAAGATGAGGGGCAATGGACTCAAACTAGAGAAGAACAGATTTAGATGGGATGTTAGGAACAAGTTCTGCACCACGAGTGTAGTGGAACTCAGGTTGCCCAGAGAGGTGTTTGGGCCCCCATCCCTGGAGATATTCAAGATCAGGCTCAGGAGGGCTCTGGACAGGCTGACCTAGTTGAGGATGTCCCTGCTGACTGCAGAGGAGGTTGGACTAGGTGACCTTTAGAGGTCCTTTCCAACCCAGACCATTCTATAAGTTGTACACCCTGTGAGATCAACAGCAGTTCTTTCATCTTACTATGACAAAGATAGTGTCACTTTATCATCTTTAGTTACTAATGCTCTTCAGGAACTGCAGAAGCAGAGCATCATTCAAGCTCAAAGCACTGCCTGAAGACTTGCTCCAGCTGGTCTCTGGCATACCTGAAGAAGCCTGTTCCCTGCCCCGGCAGAACTGCTTGTCTTGTCTTTGCCAAAACAAGCCTTGTAACACCCTGGGATGATCATTGTTACTTAGTTCATCCTAGCACAGATCACCTTTCCAATGTGTGGTGGGGTTTTTTGTTGTTTTGTTTTAAGTAAGGCAGCCCTGCCATCATCTTTTTGTGATGTTCTTTTGGCATATTTCAGTTTTTCCCTTTCTCCACTACCATAATGGGTCATGAGATTTCTCCTTCCCAGTAGTTCAGTCTCTGTTCCAGTGTATTTGTATCATTGCCCCTCCCATTCTCATTGAAGAGCACAAATATGAACCTCTGTTTGCTGAACATACCTTTAGTACCTGCTGCTTTCCTTTCTGCACAAAAATGTAGCCTCTTTCGTTTTCAAAGCGGTGGAGCAATGGACATAGCACTGAAGAAAATGTGGATGAAAGGTGGTTTCTGGCAGCCATCCACAATAGGCTGCTATAAAAGATGGGACATATGTGGAGGTCACTTATGTTTACATCTCATTTCATGAGATAGACTGCAGTTAGTCTGTTCATTAATTAAACCTAAGTAAACAAGCAGCAGAAGGTTGCCTGTTCTTATCTGAGAGATTTAACAGGACATTTGCTGTCTGTTGCTATAAGTGGCCTAGTGAATGCAGGGCTGACTTGCTGTGGTATCAGCAGCAAGGTGGAAGGACACTCTGAGATTAGAGCACTGCATGTCCTTTAGCATCTAAGGCTTGGTGGCTGAATATTTGACTCAGGAAGTGGCTGTCACACTGGATGAAACATATTTATTTAAACCATACTTGATGAGGTAGAACCAAGTCACCAAGCATCGATTAGGCTGGCACAAAACACCACTCAACTGTGGCAGAGACTCTTTGTGGAGGATTAGATCTTGGAATTCCCCTTCCCTGAAAGTGTTTAAGCAGGGGCTTTGCACAACCTGGTCTTGTTAGAATGGTGACTGTGGTAGGAGTGTGCCAATGAAACAGAAACCATTTCCTGGACTAAAAGTCATTCTAGTCTGCAGAAACTGTCGCTGGCTTAAGCTAACCCACCATAAGGGTGGGTTAACTTAAAACAGTGTGCAAGAGGTCCTCACACCAAAAAACCCATAGGCACTGTGCAGCCACAGGAGAGCCCCAAAGGGACCTCACAGCTGGTTACTGAACTGCCTCAGGAGTGCAGTAGAGCCATCTGTAGCTGCTATGCAATAACATTTTTGGTTTTAACATCTGGACTGTGTGGTTTTAATATAAAATATTGTGGTAAATGTTAGCAAATTATTTTCTTTGTCTTGTGTTATGGCTGAGCATCATCATGCGGATACTGTTGTGGTTGACAAAGAGCTTCAGTTCCAAGCCTCTATTTTAAGGTGTTTATGACTATTCCAAAATAGTTGTCCTTTAGCTGAAAGTCTTCCTGTCTATTCTTAGCAGAGATGTGGGTTTACTTGGAAAATTTCAAATTCCATTTGACTGTTTTGGTTTTTTTCACATTTTTTGTGAATTTAAACCAAAGCTCCCTCATGTCACCAGTGCAGACTGGTATCAGATGGATTTATTGCATGGCTTTTCAATGTGCACATAGCAGAGCCTTATAACACAGAGCAATCTGTGCTACTGCTAATCCCAGCATTTGGGAGAAATATTTCAAACTGCTGCAGGAAGATACATACCTTCTTAGTTTTCTTTGTATTTGCCTTCTTGACCTGCAAAACAAACCCCAAAACTCATAGACAGTTATAAAGTGGATCTGTTTATTGCAGCACTGGGTACAGGCAGGATGGCTTTACCCATCCTGCACAAGCCACAGTTAATGTTACAAGAGCATACATATTCATAATAAGAGGTGGGGTTATTGCAATTATTTATTGGAGTTCATTACATAGGTATTTTCCCATTCTCTGCCCTGATTCCACCTCCCTGGTGGTCATCTGGGAGGAAGGCCAGCAGTCTTTCTCATAGGGTTTTTTATCTTTAATCAGCAGGCCTCTCTTATTTGCTTTATTGGTCTGAAGTTAGGACATTTCTGCTTCTCCTTTATCTCCTCCCTGCTTTCCTTAATCAAAAGAATGCAGACCTGGGCCTTTTCAAGATNCAGATCCTTTTCTTCAGGGCTGCTCTCAGCCATTCCGCATCCAGCCTGGAGTTGTGCTTGGGATTGTGCCTACCCAGGTGCAGGACCTTACACTTGGCCTTGTTGAATTTCATGATTTCCAACTAGTAGCTGCAAACAGACACTTCTGCAGAGGTTGCTGTTTAGATGTGCATATTATCAACTGACTGCTACAAACAAACACTTCTACGAAATTTGGTATTTTATGGTTTGCTACAGACATTCTCAAAAATGTGCATCTGGTCTGTAAGGTCCTTTACCAGCTCTCTTTGATTTTTCTTTTATCATTCTGATTGATGAGCTTTAGCTTGTTCCTGGCTTTTGTTGGTTTTCAGCCTTTCTTTTACCTTCTTGAGCATGGGAACCTTGCATGTTTTTACATTTTTGTTTAATTCTCACCTGAAGTCAGCAGTGGGGCTTTCTTCCCTCTTGATTAACTCTTAATTTCTGTTAAATGGTGGAAAATTACACATTGTGGTTTTAAAGACTTTAAGAGAACATATTTATCTATTTATTTATTTGGCATGTGGTTCTTAATATAGATTATGTTTGGTTGTTTTCTTTGTGTCTTGGAGCTGCACTTCAAGTTAAAAGTAGTTGTTCTTGCCTTGTGGTTGTAATTTGATGTGGTATTTTAATCATAGAAGTATTACCAACCTCTTTCTCTGAATTTCAGAGCACTTTTATCTTAGTGTGACCTCCCTGACACATATCTCTAGGGGGTTCTTGGGAAGGATGAGGCTCAAGTTTATCCCTGATCCACTACTAAATCAACTGAAATCCTCCCTCGATGGAAACAAGCCTTAAGAGTGGTGGTCGTAAATTTTCTTAGGACACGCGAAGTGACTGAGCTTCATCCCCCCTTCGGGAACGAGGTGCAGAGCTCGCCCGTGGCCAGGCTGGGGCTGAGCCCGCTGGGCAGGAAGTGGAGGAGCCCCTCCGTCGGGCTGGCTCCCTTGCTGGTTGCCATGGCATTTGATCATCTAGAAATAGGCTCCGGGAAGTCTGGCTCTTGTTCTGCAGTTCTGGAGCCGGGATTTGCTCTGTTTTGCTTGCACCTTTGAGGGGGAGGAGGAGATCGGTAGCACTGTCAGGCTAAGTCACTCGACCTCTCCTTGTTCCTTTCCTGATCAAAGAGCCATGCTACTGAATTTAGGCAGATTTGTACCACACATCAGTAAACGTCCTCCTCGCGGACTTCGCATGTGGTTTTCGGCAGCCGATTCCTAACGCGTTGGGGTTCTCCTCTGTGCCGCACCGCTGCATGGGCTGGCGGGGAGCTGTGCGGACCCGGCCGCAGCTCCTCTCTGCTCTGCGCTGCGCTCCCGCAGGGTGTCTGTGCCTGCGCAGCCACACGAGCGCAGTGCCAGTGCGTTAGGACTCGGCCTGCGGCTGATCAGTCTGCTTCTCAACAACCTTAGATACTTAATAATCACAGAACCTTAGAGGTTGGAAGGGACCTCCAGAGATCATCGAGTCCAACCCCTCGGCCAAATGCAAGATCCTCTAGGGTAGCTCGCACAGGAATCCATCCAAGTGGGTCTTGAAAGTCTCCAGAGAAGGAGACTCCACAACCTCTCTGGGCAGCCTGCTCCAGGGCTCTGTCACCCTCACTGTCAAGAAGTTTCTCCTCATGTTGAGGTGAGATCTTCTGTCTTCCAGTTTGTAGCTGTTGCTCCTTGTCTTATTGCTGCTGACCACTGAAAAGAGATTGGCCCCAGCCACTTGACACTCATCCCTCAGATATTTGTACACATCGATCAGATCTTCTCTCAGTCGTCTTTTCTCCAGACTAAACAGCCCCAGGGTTCTCAGTCTCTCTTGATAGGCGAAATGCTCAAGTCCCACAGTCATCCTCATGGCTCTCCATTGGACTCTCTCCAGCAGGTCCCTGTCTCTCTTGAACTGGGGAGCCCAAAACTGGACACAGTATTCCAGATGACCCTCTACTCACCAAGGAAGAGTAAAGGGAGAGAAGAACCTCCCTAGCCCTGCTGGACCCACTTTTGCTGCACCCAAGGCTGCCATTGTCCCTCTTGGCCAGAAGGGCACATTGCTGGCCATGCAGGACTTGCTGCCCACCAGCACTCCAAGGTCTTTCTCCACAGAGCTGCTTTCCAGCAGGGCAGCCCCAAACTGTACTGGTGCCTGTTGTTGTTCCTCCCCAGATGCAGGACCCTGCACTTGTCCTTAATGAGCTTCCTGTGGTTAGTCTTTGTCCAGCACTCAGCCTGTCCAGATCTCATTGGACGGCAGCACCCAGGCTGTCAGCCATCCTCCCCCCCCAGTTTTCTATTATGAGCTGACTTGCTGAGGGTACACTCAATGCCCTCATCCAGCTCATTGATAAAGACATTGAACAAAACTGGAGGCAGTATTGATTCCTGGGATGTTATGTATTCCTAGTACAAGAGTCCCTTCTCTTGTACTGCAAAGCCTGCAAAGCCCATCCACGCAGAGTGGAGATGCTTGCTGTGTTGCGGTGCTGCAGAAGCAGCTGCTAGGAGATAAACTGCAACCCCAGCCCACTGCCAGCTCAAACAGCAGCAGTTTGTATCAAGTACAAATAACAAAGACATTGTGCCCGATGGCTTACATCAATTACCTAATTCATTACATTGCTCCATCAATTACCTAATTCATTACACTTGCCTAATTTGTTATACTAAGGTGGGTCCTGTTGCATTTAAATTCTGCCACCATAGGTTATGTAGGGGCCACGTTGATGTGTTGATCTTTGTCCAGATCTGTCTCTGGATTATGTAAAGAAGCCATAATGAGGCATTCTCTAGAAAGGCTGACAGAATTTTACCGTCTATAGATATTTATGTTAATGACTGTGTCTTGTTTCTGATTATTCTAACCTGTGAGATTCTTCTGTCCTGTAGTGTTATGGGCCTTCCATTCTTGTTATCCTGGTTTCAGACCAGTTCATTATATGCTTATTCAACCTAAAAGTCTTTTGTTTTATCCTTCTGACATCACCTAGAGTGGCTAACATTGCTCAGACATTGTACAGCTCTTCTTTCAGTGGCTGAGTGGTAGAATTAAAGAATATCTCTGATCATGGCAGAGGGCTTGGACCAGATGATCTTTAGAGGTCACTTCCAACCCAAACTATTCTGTGATACCTGTGGGACAGCTAAACAGGCTATCAAAACTGGCAAAAGTGACTAAACTGCTTCTGATTCTAGGATCTCAGCCTCTTGAATTTGTCATCTTTTTCTTACTCTTTTTTTTTTTTTTTTTTCCAATCATAGCACTGATGGTTTTATCACTTGCCCACAGTGGATAGCCTTTCAAATGCATTACACCTCTTGAACTTTGCTTTTTATTGCAGGCAAGGAAATGGAAGCTGAAAGCAGGGATCTGATGTGGGTGCTATGTGTTCTTATTACTGCCATTTCTGTAGTTTTCTATCAAGGTAACTGGATCAGGAAGAATCAAAACATATCAGATGGATCTTCATACTAATTCTAAGTCATGAAAAATAAGACTTTTCATTACTATAAGATTTAAGAAATGTGCACAGTGATTGTAATCTTCTTGTGTAAGTCTTCACATGATTTCACTTTTGTGGCCACCTGTCTTTTAAATACCCTATCAGAGAAACTCAGCCTGTAAGAAGATGACAGGAGAGCAGATAACGTTCATAAGCAAGCAGCTCTACTTCAGTTCCTCCTTACCATTGGACTTACCAGGAAGGGCAACTGCTGCTAATCTTCACTACAATCTCAAGGCACCTGGGAAAATGGAAATAATTTATTTCAACATCTTAGCAGGTCATGAGCAGTAGTGTTAATCAGAGTACCTTGGCCTGATTCCAGCTTGGAAATTACATTCTGCTGAGCAAATGCACCCCATGGCATTTTCAGTGATTTGCTTTTTGTCTTACATGGTTTGGAGTTGCTGAGCAAAGTTAAAAAGCTGTGGCTTCCCAGCTACCCAAAATCTCTTTGGTGTATGAGGTGAACTTTGACTAACTTTTCCTGCTTGTCCAAAGGCTTAATTTATAAAAGTACTTTAAAAAGAAAAGTAAGGGATTTGGGGCCAATCTCTTTTTGGTGGTCAGCAGCAATAAGACAAAGAGCAACAGCTACAAACTGGAACAGAAAATTTCACTTCAACATGAGGAGAAACTTCTTTACAATGAGGGTGGCAGAGCCCTGGAGCAGACTACCCAGAGAGGTTGTGGAGCCTGCTTCTCTGGAGACTCTCTAAACCTGCTTGAATGCATTCCTGTACAAACTACCCTAGGGGATCCTGCCTTGGCAGGGAGGTTGGACTCGATGATCTCTGAAGGTCTCTTCTAACCTCTAAAGTTCTGTGATTCTGTGAAGTGCAGTGCCTCACCTGAAAGGACACTCAGCCACTGACTTAACGGGAGACAACTTCAAAACAGTGTGTGTATGGAGCAAGACTGAGCCCTCTGATGACTGAGCAGACACCGGTGAGCTTGTGTAGGCTGTGCATGTATTGAAAGCCTCTTGTAATTCCCATCTCCTTAGTAGGAACAGGCAGTGTGGAAATGTTAGAGAAAACAGGGTGGTAAGAGCTTCTGTACAGGATAAGCCAAGTGGGATGGGAAAAGTGAAGCATCTGCAACTAGTGGTACTGGAATTATCCAAGTCTTCTGGTTTTACTACCTTTAAAGAGATGAAATGAAGCTAACCAGAGTGGGGGAGTGTTTAAAGAACACTTCACAGGGACAGTGACTTTAAGAAAAAGACCTGTTTGTTAGATTTTTTTTTTTTCCAGAGACTAACAAATCTTACTACTTTCCCTCATGCAGACTGGGATGTCAGTATGTCAAGAGCAATCAAAACTTACTTTTCAGTTGAAGTAAATGTTTGAAAGGCAGTTGAACTCATTACTCCATTTATGAGATCTGAGCTGTTGATTTCCTGTCTCTAGTTTCCAAATGTTCCTTTAGAGAATCTGTTTTTATTGATGCTTTCTGAGAGTAGCCAAGTGTTAAGGCTTAGGTAGAAGTGAGACTTCTTTAAACAACAAAATGGAGTTTGACCATTGATCTTGTGTTTATACCTCCTAAGAAGTTAATTTATACAGTGGATAGCTGTGTTTGAATGTAAAAGTAGCAGAGAAGTAGGTAACTTGTGTTTTACAGCAGTGTAGTTAATTCTTTGCTGAAGAGCCTGTCTTCAAATGGAAATATTTGTAATGGAAGTATGTGTTGTTTCAGAAAAAACTTTGCCCTGCTTTGTGAGTGATTGTTGTTGTTGGTTTTGAACAGAAATTTTCTGCAAGTGACAGTGACTCTGCTTTTGTATAGGATTTAATGTCATTTTAATGAGAGTTGCATCAGGAAGAAGTGATTTAGTGGCATTTTATAAATTAAATCATTCCAAGAAGTTTGCAAATACTTAAGTACTTGCAATTAGTTTTTAGGCAGTAGCAATAGTCTTTCCCTTAATTTCCGTCACAGATGTAAGCAGAATGAAGCAAGCATCTCTGGATGTGTGGCATAAGGGTGGGACCACATTCCCTCATTGGACTGCCTGAGGGTTGTTTTGGGTTTGTTGCTGTTTTTATCAAAAAGAGGCAGGTGTCTTGTGTTGTGGTTGTTGTTTTTGGTTTTGGTGCATTTTTTTTTCACAACAGAAATGTTTTGCTGCACATTGCTAATACTGCTCAAATGAAACTGCTGCTGAAGGCATCTAAATGTGTCTGAGTGGGTTCCTGTGGCTCTTGAGCACTCAATAACAAGAGATGAAAAAAACCCCATGCTTAATGTGATCTGTTGAACTGGAGCATTTTAATCAGAGCTGAGCTCTGAAGGAACCAGGTGTTATTTTGCTCCTGGCAGCAACTGAAACTTCACAGGCTTTTCATGACATCACGTCTTTCCCATGTCTTAACCAGTGACTCATCTTGCTTGCCTGTTTGTTCCTATTTCTAGCTGCCAGAAGGAACAGTAAACTCAATATTATCATTTTCCTGATAATGACACATACTTGTCTGCCCAAGGCCATTGTCTTCACTCACCTTTGTGCTTCTTGGTGGGTTGTTTTTCTTCCCCCTCCTCCTTGTCAAGGTGACTTTTGTTTAGCTGATTCTTTGTGGCTTCCACTCAAAATTGTGTCTACTTATGCAAAGGAAATGTGTGTGTATTACTCTGATATCTGGGAGCTCCAGCTACAGAGCTGAGCCCTTCTGCACTGAGCATTGGGAAAATATGTGGTGAAGGAAGTGTCAGCATGTGTGTCCTGACACAAGAGCAGTGGAATGGGAATCACCTTAGAGGTTAGAAGGGACCTCCAGAGATTATCAAGTCCAACCTCCCTGCCAAGGCAGGATCCCCTAGGGTAGTCTGCACAGGAATGCATCCAGGCAGGTTTGGAAAGTCTACAGAGAGAGAGACTCCACAACCTCTCTGGGCAGCCTGCTCCAGGGCTCTGTCACCCTCACTGTAAAGAAGTTTCTTCTCCTGTTGAGGTGAAACCTTCTGTGTTCCAGTCTGTAGCTGTTGCTCCTTGTCTTATTGCTGCTGACCATGGAAAAGAGACTGGGAACACAGCAGACATCCATAACATTAATCAACACAACTAGAACTGCTGGAGGTCAGGAGAAATTTAACCTTCTACATTGCAACAGTCCAAAAAGGTGAGGAAGTGCATCTCTGAGCAGCTAGCCAGGCCCAGTGAGAAAGGTGGAACAGGGTAGCAGTAGAGAAGGCTGTATGGACAGTTCGGGAGATCTGCTGGGAAGTGGGAAGAGAGGGGAATGAGAGAGAGATTCTGGATGGCAGAATGGCAGTCTCACTGCTCACAGCAGAGATCAGCATAGCTCCACAAGACTCTGAGTGTTTCCTCATTTGAGCAGAAAGAAAGCAAACGAGTCTTGGACATGAAGAGGTTAAGTGTTACCGAGCCCCAGGCTGGCCTGCAGCAGAGCAAACAGCCCTCTGCCTTCTAGTGTGCCTTTATTTCTGCTTACCCAGCTTCTCTGTCACGCAGAGAAGAGCTGAGGTGACCTCAGTGCAGGAACTGAGCAGGGAGTCAGATATTCCCTGACATGCAGGTATTTAACAGCTTGCTGCCCACATAACTACAAGATCCTGAAGTCCATTATCCTGTCTGCAAGGCTGAGCAAACTCTGAAGAAGGAGCAGAAACCTGTCCTGGAGGTGCCAGCATCGGGTGGGAGAGGCCTCTCCTTCACCAACAGGTGACTTTTATCCTTACATAATAGTCTTTTTAAAACAACCACCACCAAAATCAAACCATAATCCTTTCAACAAAGGGAAAGGCTTATTTCTTTGGAGGCTGTTTGTCACATACGCTGCTAAAACTGCCGTGGTACTGAGGGGATTAAATCTGGTATGGATGAGAAGTTTCTGTGACATTTTATTTGGAACAAAGAACTTGTGGCTGGAAAATCTTCTTGAGAAGAAAACGATGGTTCAGAATCAGGGATTCTTATTTTTCAGACCTGCAGCAAAGAGCATTTGCAATGATTTGAAAACTGGAATATATTTATTCCCTGTGAAAGTACCTTGCTGCTTCTGCTGACAACCAAGTAAATCCACAATAAGATCTTGGAAGTAGAGGGCACCTGCACATAATGCAAATACATTTAGGTCTTTTTTCTTCTCCAATAAATGCTGAATTTTGATTGCTCATTAGTGTGAAAGCTTGAAATTTTTGTTTCAAGCTACCAACTAATGGTCTGGTGGATGTTTATAATTGTTTATATCAAGGGCAGGCACATAGGTAAGCCACAGAAGAATGAAACTGTTAGCACCTTACTGTAAATATACCTCACAGGGACCCTTCTCTGCCCAGCTGCTTGCAACCAACCTTTCTGATTCCTCACTGGAGACAGCCAGGCAGGCTTCTGGATGCTGAAGGCTCGGACTAGTCTTCTTAGGCATTTGGCTAGACTGCTAATTAGAGCTAGACCTTGCTTCTGCTGATCCCTGTCTGTGCCTTTTAATGAGTTTGTGGTCTACCTGAAAATCTTGCCAAGAACTTGGGGGGTGAGGAGGGAGCAATCTATATCAGTTGCTTTCTCCTTCGTTAGATGATCGTCTTGCACATAACCCCCCAAAATGCCCAATTACCTAAGGTTTGTGATGTTTTAAACAATTTAAAGGCAGCTACTGTAAATGCTGAAGATTTTGCACTTTATTTATGCCCAAGTGTCTGAGGGGGAGAGGTGTTCACTTGAAGCTGGCATAAAATATGGTGTGAGCCAAGAAAATTAAGCCAGTTTATAGCTCTCTAAGACACTAACGTAGCCTGAGGAAAAAAAATATCACTTCAGGGTGATATTACAAAGCTCCAAATGGATTTGGAGAAAGGCAACTAAAGCCCTTTAAGGGGAGATGACATGCTCTTTACCTGCACATAAAGCTGAGCCAGGAACCCAGCAGTGACTCACATCAAGATGAATCACATCTCTGCCTTGTAGCACAGGCTACAAGGGAAAGGTTATGAATAAACTTTACATACCATGAAATATAGAGTGCCTTTTCCTGCACACACTCCCTTTGGTAACCTGAGAAGGCTTCTCTGCTATGAATATGCAGATCACCTTCCTAATGAGGTAAGTGCATTGTCCACTGAGAAGAGCAAAGGCATGCAGCTCTTGGGGGCTCTCTATTTCTTGCAGACACGTCCCTGCCTCTTGAAAACTAATCAGTCAGGCCTTGCCCACACACAGGGGAATCACAGGCAAAATGCTGAAATCAACAAGCCAGAATTAGGAAATTTCAGAGCTCTCAGGCAATAGCACAGTTTGCTAACTCTGTGGGCTGAGTCCCGTTCCTCACTGAGCTGCTACCAGGACAGGATTTGGAAGGCACCTTGGAGACCCTTGAGGCTGTTTATCCAGGACAGCCTGGCCGTGGGTCCTCAAAGCAAACTTCTTGCTCCTAGACCTTGTAACATTTCTTTCCAAATCACTCTGTGTAGCTAGGCAATGTTCCTTGCAGTTGCTGCCTGGTCACAGCCTCATGCCCAAAGCCAAAATGAATCCTAGTTAAACACAAAATAGAAGATGAGATTTGAGAGACCAAAGAAGCTGGGAATGCAGGTGTAAAACAGTGACAGTGAGTATGAGCAAGGAAGAGGCCTGACCTCTTCTTTTTATTGCTTGCAGAACCTGGGAAGTTACTAATTGAAGTCTTTCTCCTAATGAGGCATGAAGTAAGTCTCTCTCTTTGGGATTCTTGGATGCTGGAAAGAGCTAAGCATTGCACTTAGGCTTTTTTTCTTTTCTTCTTTTCCCTAGCTAAAGTATGCTTAAGGTCTCTCTTCACCTTACTAACCATATTGGGGACACTTGTAAGAATGCAGCTTTGGGGGTGGTTCCCCTCAGTCAGATCTGATCAGAAGTCAGCAGAGTTGTGAGCACACCCATGTGTGGAGGCTGATGGTTTGGTAAGCCTCCTGTCCATGTGAAAGCAGGTTAAAATGAAGCAGCTCTCATGGCTCTTAGACTAAACAGAAGAATGCTTTGCTGCTGAGACCTTCCCCACCTGGAGAAGTGCAGGTAGGATGTAAGTGTGTTCAGCTGCTGAGCCAGGGCTGTGGTGTCAGTGAGAACCAGAGTGCTCTGTTATGCATTTAGCAGTGCCAGGAGAAGTGGTTGGTCAGCCTGTGAGGTGCAGTCCACCTCAGAAGGATGGAGCCAGTCTCTCCTCAGTGATGCCCAGTGACAGGACAAGGGGCAAGCGGTGGAAGTTGAGGCATAGGAGGTTCCACGTGACCCTGAGGACGAATTTTTTCACTGTGAGGGTGACAGAGCCCTGGAACAGGCTGCCCAGGGAGGTTGTGGAGTCTCCCTCTCTGGAGATACTTAAGAACTGTCTGGATGCGTTCCAGTGTGATCTGCTCTAGGTGATCCTGCTCTGGCAGGGGGGCTGGACCAGATGATCTTTTGAGGTCCCTTCCAGCCCCTGACATGATATGATTCTATGACTATTTCTCAGCCTGTGTGCAGTGCCTTACTGTGATCAGCCAATGGACTACCCTGTCTTGAAATAAATGCACAAATGTCAAGGAAAAATCCCTTCTTTTTCCAGAGGATTGGTGCAGAAACAGCAAGATTCCTGCTGCATAATCTCTGCCCTGGGAAACTGGCAGGGTATTACATCTGTGGGTAGTCTCATGGTGGTGCAATAGGAAGAACCTTTTAAGAAAGCTGCAGGGAGCTTATTTACAAGATTTGTCCTCCCACAGAGAGCCTCTGTGAGATTCTGGTGCAGAACAACAGGTGATCATTGATGTTTTCCCCTCTGTCAGACTGGCTAGCATGTGTTCTGGAAGGGCCAACACCGTCTCATGCAAGCAGCAGTAACACAGCTCCATGTATGGGAATGATGGGCAGGAGGATTTTAAAGCTGAGCAGTTTTCTACCCACTGCACCTTATGTTTTGTTTTTTTTTTTCCTGGGGTTGTGGTGATGTGCTGTTTCTGATCAGAAACTGGGTCTGTACTCCTGACAGAGTGTTCTGCATGGATTCATTTCACTCTTGCAACTAACTGTACGATTGAGAAGTCCTTTTTCGTTTTTTTCCTCTGAAGAGGAGAAACTTTATAGTCACACTTTAAAACAGTGGCAGTAAGTGCTTTCTTAAATGTGTGGTTTGGAGGACTATAGGACCATTCATTTCAGAACTGCTAACCTGTAAGAGTAACTTGTAGTCAATACTTTATCCTGGACCTGTGCTTTAAAGATAAGGTCTTTTGCCTCCCTGCAACTGTTTCAGAGTTGCCATTTGCCAAAAGCTGGGTGAAATGTGCTTGTTCAAATGACAGGGACCTCCCCAATTAAAGATACACTAAGCACACAACTTTCCTCCTGGGTTCATGTGCTGGTTTGAGGCTAATTGGAATATTTTAATGAAAAAAATTAGATTATAGGCTGTGAAAAGATAATAATGCTGATGTCTATCTACTTCACTCATAGGCTTGCTGAGATGTATAAAAACAAGGACACAAACATAAATAACACAGAGTCTCTCTGGGAGCTGCTGTGTCTGCTGGGCTTCTGCTGTGTAACCCAACTAATTGTTCTGCTTCTAACTCTCTTGCTGATCCTCCAAACTCACCTTGCACGTGAGGCAGACCCTGGGATAAGGTAGAGGGGTGGAAAGAAGGTGGAAGGGTGGTTGGGAGCCCCTCCTGGGGAGGGGTATTGTGTTTCTCTATTACCTTTAACTGGTGTATTTCTGTATATAGCTATATATATATTGTAACATATTGTAAATATCTGCTTGTATATTGTGCTAAGCTGTAAATATAGCTTCATTCCTTAACTGCCAGATGGCTGAGTCTAGTCTGGGTGATTTTCATAGAGTGGGGAGGTGGAGAACTCCCAACCGTCATAGTTCAGATGACAGTCCAGAGGGAAGGGATTGGCTGCAGGGCTGCTGATCTGATGTAGAAGTGTTCCTCAGTTGAAGAGCAGACATCCAAAAGGGGAAGAATAAATGCTGTTGGCAGATGAGTTGTTTTCTAGCCGTCACAAGCCTTTCAAAATTCTTCTCTTGTATATGCCAGAGTTTCACCTTTGTGCTGCCAGGCTGAACACAGAAATGACAGCTGCAGGTTAGAGGTGTTCTACAGTGCTCTGTAGGTAAAAAAGGAAGAGGCTGAACCGACAGAAGAGGATTAGCAAATCCCAAGTGGGTGTGTGCACCTCATAATGACTGGGATATTCTGCAGTAAATTCAATTTGTAGAATAATTGTCATTGCATCAAATGGTTAATGGTTGTCTTTAAGCTCAGGGTAAAAGTGGAGTCACCTGCAGCATCTATTTCAAGGTCATTTTCCCCACTGGGACATGAGATTGCAACACCTAATGTCTTTGGCCCTGTAGTCCTGCTCTGTTTTCTGTTACTTCTGCTTTGAAGTGCCAGCTTTCAGTGAACTCTGCTAACATTTCATTATTGCACTGAGGCTGAGGCAGGGAAGAGCAATTAAAGGGTTGACATCTTTGGTATTTTTTAATAGTACACGTGTCAAACTGCATTTAACAAATCACAGCTGATGCAGAAGCCCAATTAACGCTAAAATGTAAGTAGAGTTTGTTTCAGTTGGGAGCAAATGAGAATTTTAAAGTGTATTTACAACAAAAAGTGGTCACCTTAATTTAGATACAGGACCTGCCTGCAGCTCCTGCTTCTGAGAAGTCTTCAAACAGAGGCATTCCTTTCTGTTGCAGGATACAGCTGGACAGGAGAGGTACAGGACCATCACTACAGCCTACTACCGAGGCGCAATGGGCTTTGTCCTGATGTACGACGTCACCAGCGAAGACTCCTTCAATGCAGTGCAGGACTGGTAGGAAACATTGCTGCCTTTGGCTGTGGGGAGCCTCTGCCACTTCTCTCCTCACAGCTGGTTGTTGAGAACGTTGGGCATCCCACTCTCCACAGTGCTTTGCATCCTCGGATTCTTTCCTCTTCACCTAAACTCTGGGAGAAATAATTTGGTTTTTGAACTCTCCTTAGAAAAAGTCATACAGCTTCACTTCAATGCAAATTACCCTATTCAAAGATAGCAGCATACTAAAGCAGGGGTTGCTTTTTAAATGTCTAATTCTTGTAAAGAAATTAAATCCTTTAATGTGTTATTTGGGTTTATGAGGTCTCTGCCTATGCTGCTGAAGAAATTCAGTTTAACAGTGGTGGTTTAAGTCAAGTTTCATTTAAAATCTAATAAGGCTAAGTCTTTCCAAACTGCCTTAAAAAGCTTGGAGGTTATTTTTTAAATTATTTTGTTGTTGGTGGTGGGTTTCTTTAACCTGCAAATGTAGACACATGAGACAGCATTCACCTTGCTTAAATTGAGATAATTAAAAGAAATCTAACTTTACCTATTTAAAACCTGTGGAATTTAAATTAGTTTTAGTTGTAATAGGAGGAGGAAGATCAAGGTTTAGACAGAAAGCAAACATGTCTCTTAGAAGGGGCTTGTCTGCTACCACTGACTACAGAAAGCACCTGAACAACTCTGTAAGGCAGTGCTCAGGGTGGAGTGGTGGGCTGAGGGGGTGAAGGAGTTCCCCTTTCCCACCTGGAGGCTCCCCTTGTAGTTCATGCCATGGGCAAAATGTCTCACCTCACCTCACACTGTGGTCTGATTTTGGAAACAGAACTGTGGCCCAGACCTTCGTCCTGCTCTTCTGCCTTCTAGACCAGTGTACGGAGTGGGAAGAGTAGTGGTCCTCCCAGAAGAGCCAGAGCAGGTCATTGCTGTGGCCATGGACAGTGCCTGCAGCCCCCTCAGTAGCAGCTGATGGGCCAGGTTCTCTCATCTGGAATCCAGCAGGATGCATGAGGTGGAAACGTCTTGAGCTGCTGCAGCGAGGCAGTGAGCACAGGCACAGCACAGATCACGGAAGGCTGGATGGACCCTGTTGCTGGAGCTCACGTTCCAGCATGGCATCCTCACAAAAGGATGCCAGACTCGTGAAGGAAAAGCAGGGCTCTGGGAGGCTGGGGGAAGGCTGTGTTTATCCTCAGCAGTGGTCCTTCTCTGCCTGCCTGCCCTCAGATGTTTTGCAGTCATTTCTGCTTGTCACCCTGGTGCTGTGTCCTGCAGATAGGTGTGCTGGGTTAGAGCAGATCCCTCCTCTGGTAAAGTAAATTCACTACAACTCAGAATTTTTGAAAGTCAGAGAAAAAATGAAATGGTATTTTTGTACAGTTTAAATATAACAGTGTAAGAAGAATAAACTAGTACAGAAATATAATAACCTTAAAGAAGGTAGGGAAGGGGTCAAGCAGCAGCAAAGCAGCAGCCAAAAGAGCGGTGAGGAAAGATAGCAGCAGGTGCAGCAGAAGCAGCAAGGGGAAGATGCAGGCTGTGCTTCCAGACATAAAGCTTTTGATGCTCCAATGCAATTATAGTAACTTATCTGTTGTTGCCATTTTATGGCCTATCCCTGGAATGTTCACCTCTCCACTCAGACTCCAATACTCTTCCACTTCAATTTTTTTTCTATGTCCGAGCTAGAAATCTAGCTCAAACAGCCACAATAGGGATGGTCAAGCATGCAAAGAAAGGCAGTGCAGTGGCTAATGTAGCCTCCCAAGTATGATAGATTGATTGGCAATGATCTCAGTGACCTCCTGGGAGCATATGATATGCTGGCCATGGAACTGGCCCTTAGCATCCAGCTTAGTCTGGCTTTTTGTTGAATGTTATTCTATACCCTCTGACCTAGGCTGTGACTCAAAAACCACAGCAATGTGGTTTGTTGTTTCTAGTACTTTGGCCTTCATCCAAGGCTGCTCACCGTTTGTGCTCACTGTCCACTGAAGTGGTTGATCACAAGCATCACATCTGAGGGTGCAGTCTCGACTTTCACCCCATCTCCAGTATCATCATCATCACACCACGCTGTGGAAGGCAAATTGCAACACTTGCACTGATCTGTCCTTCAGCGCCTGATAGAGGAATAAATCTTTTCTTTGCTTAGAAACAAAAATCCTGGAGGGCTTTGCCAAAGGGTTTCTCAGTGCAGCACACTCTCCCCAAGCTCAGGTGAAGCTGTTTCTGCATCTGTCTGCACAGGGCTTCCCATAGAAGCAAGGCACGTGAGCTAGGGTCATACCTCTCACTAAACTATAAATATTTTCAGCTTGGTTCCTTGGTGAAACAAAGCATAACATGACCAATTCATCTGTCTGTCTGGCTCCTCTCCAATCAGCCTTAACCAAAAACTACCAAATCTTGAGGTCCCTTCCAGGCCCTGATACTCTGTGATTCCATCTATGAGCTGCCACTGGGAACTACTGTTTTAAAGTTTGCACGAGTGAAGTTCAACCTGAAGCTTTGTATTGGAGATGTTCTAGCATCAGAGGCAATGGTGCAAGGGTGCAAGAATTAGGAAAGGTCAGGTTTGTGTATCTGTGGGAGTTGGACTAGATGACCTTTAAAGGTCCCTTCCAACCCGGAACATTCTGTGACTTCACGTCTTCCTGTGCTACAGGGGCTTCATGAGTGTCTTTGCTAAGAGCACCCTGTCAGCCAAAGGCCAGAGGTGACTCATCACTGTTGGTGCTTACCCTGTGTACCAGGAATCTTCCCAGCCGTCGGTGCCAAGATGCGGAGCCCGGGCCGTGCGCTCCGGCAGGTGGCATCGGCCCGCGGAGCAGCCTGGCCGCGGGGCGCCAGAGGAGGCTGCAGCTAAGCAGCGTCGCTGTACCGGCGGAGCCCTCTAGCGGCGGCGCCGCGAACAGGCGTCTGCGAGGTTGCTCCCTAACCTTCCAAGGGGAAGGACGTGAAGAACGAAGCTTGTCTAGTGCTGCTGTGGCAATCTTTGCCATGTGCTAGCACAGCAAGTAGATAGGATTGTTTGGGTTGAGTTGGTTTACTTTTTCACCATGGTGGGTGATATGCTTCAAACAAACCCTTCAGACACTGGATCTGGTCTTCAGTCAAGGACTGTTTTCCATGGAAAATGAAGATGTCTTTCAATTTAACTCCTCTAGCTCAGAGTCTTGTCACTGTGAGTCAAGTGCACGACAGCAGCAGCATGTCTAATGGTACAAAGAGAGCCCTAGCAGTCCTGAAGTGCTTCCATGCAGTGCTGGTGAAAGGATGTCATGGCACCAGTTGGGAAGCTGCCCAGGCTGCATAGTCAGTAGCAGATCTCTGCTGCTCAGCCCTGCCTTGTCTCACCCATCACAAGTGGATGGGACAAGCCTTCCTGCTCTGCCTGCTGTGTCCACGGGGAGTGAGTGGGCTGGACTAAGAATGGGACATGAGACTGTCTGGTGGGAGAACAAATGCCTGAACCACCTCTTCTCTGTGAATGAAGCTGTTACCCTCAGTAGCGTTGCTCCAGGAAGCAGCAAAGCTTCAAGCTGCTTTTTACCATGCAAGGAAGGTGTGTGGCCTGACACGTGAGGTGCCTCTCCACTTGCAGAGGTTTAGGTGCAGCTACAACAAACTACGCTAGTTCTAATATCTTGCTTCAACCCTGACAAATTAAATGTGGCATCTACCTAGAATATATGCAAAAACTAACAGCAAAGCTCATCCCAGGTCATCTTACATCCTGGCAAGTTACCAGAAATGACAGGTACACATCCTTTCTTTCAAGTGTCTTGCTCTCCTAGCTGGCTAGCCATGCATTTTCAGTGTCCAACTGCACCAATCACAGAATGCTGTGAAGCTGAATTGTTTGTTGTAAATGCTGTGATGCAGCAGAGCAGCTGATCTTGACCTCTTAAACTCTCAGAATGAATCAGCAGTACTCAGGTATTAAAACTAGTAAGAAACTTGTTGACCTTCCCTGCTACTTCTAAAGTGCTGTGTGTGGATGGAATTTGAGAGTTTCTCTGGCATAAAAAGACGAGTAATGCATCTGCTGTGTGATCATGGGACAGGATTCATAAAACAAATAGAATCAAGCTTTATGTCTCAAGGATACCTCAAGAAGATCATCAGTAAATAAAACAGGAAGTGATGCCCACTGTGCACTACCTTTTGGGTGCTTTCCATCTGATTATTGCCTGGCAGGAATTTCCCACCTGACCATAATTCCCAAATTGAAAAGTTGTACCCATTCACAAAACCCTGGAATGGGTCAAACTGTGCACAGCAGTCATCTATGTGTTCTACAGGAGGACATTCTTCAGTCTAAATCTTGTTCTTCTTGCTGGTCCCCTGTCTGGTGCCTTTGGTGACTCAGATGTTTTAAGATACTCTGTAAGCAGGCTGCCACCATGAATCTCAGCCCACCTCACTGCTTCCTCCTGTACCATCTCTTCCTGCAGAGTTCCCTACAGGAAACAAGCCAAAAGCATGAGCGGCTAAACCAGAGATCTGGCACTCCAAGTAAGCTCTTGTCCATGACAGGCTCTTCTGTTGAGATCATAAAGGTGTGCAGAGACCTCAAAATTCACCTTCATAATTACCTGGAATTATGGGGAGGTAACCTTGTGCAAAGTCAGCTCTCCACTGGAGAAAAGTGTTTTCCCTTCTATGCATCTCCACCATCCTAGAGTTTATATCCTCCCTCTAACTGAGAAGTTGCCATAGCAGATTGTAGTCACTAGCCTTGTTATTCCCCAGGCCCTTTCATGAAGCTCCAACACCCCCTCTAAAACTGCCTCTTAATATGTAAGGTGCAGCTGACTTGCCTCTCTGGCTCACTGGCATGTGATTGTTTCAATAGCCTCCTGACCTGGCCTTGCCTGTCCACGAGGGAAATGAGAATGTCTCTGCCAGTCTGCTCTATGATTTCTTCCTTGGGTGTTTTTCTGTTTTGTTTTTTTTTTTTTTAACTGCACCCTTCTTATGGATGGATGTCCTAACAAAGGATTCTGGTTCGTGTCCCTTCAGAAATACTTCTCCTAGACCAAGTAACGGCTCTTTCTCCTGGCCATAGCTGCATGTCAGGTACTCAGGCAAGCTTTCAAGGTAGGGTATGAATGTTAGGTACAGTCTTTTCCTTCATTCATGTGAATCACTCTGATTAATGGTAATGATCTTAAAGCAGCTGAGAAAGAGTAAGATACACAATCGGAATGCCTTTGGGAATATGAGGACATGTTCTCTTCTTCCTTCACTTGGAAAGGTACAGAAGATGGTATGAGAAGCCTAAAGAGAGCAAGCCTGAGTAATTTTTCCTTGCTGTGGTGTGGCAAGAGTACAGTCAGGTTATTGTAAAAGAAAAAGCATAAATGGGTAAAAGCAAAGTTGGATTTTACCTGATATTTGAAGATAATTGTTTCTCTTGTTTGAAAAAGAGGCTGTTTTTCCTGTAGGGTAAGTGAAAGGGTTAAACAAGCTTTCACAGCCTTCAGCTCAGTTTCTAGGTTTTTGGGAGTTTTTTTTTGTTTTGTTCTGTTTTTTGGCAGGCTCCTTTTGCAGTTAATATTTGACATTGGCTTGACAGTTTTGCAAGCAGATAAATCAGTGGTTTATAGCTCATTGGACACAAACCTGAAACTAGGATGTAGTCAACATTTGATACTGTAAAGTAAAAAGAAAATGACATGGAAAGTCTGCTTTAGTCAATTTAGATAACTTCATAGAAGGGAAGAAAAAATTGGTTAAATATAACATAGATTTAAGAAGCAGAAGGGTTCACAAATCATCAGCTTCCTTTATCTTTAAGACTGGTCTCCAAATTAGGCTGTTGATATATCCCTGTAATAGTGACCCTGAGACTGTTTTCCTTCCAAGTGTGAGGCATAAACTCATCTTTAATAATGATTTGGGGAGCTGAGCTCAAATAAAGCACAGCATTGTTATTGTGGCACAGAAGTCCACCTCGGCCAAATGCAAGATCCTCTAGGGTAGCTCGCACAGGAATCCATCCAAGTGGGTCTTGAAAGTCTCCAGAGAAGAAGACTCCACAACCTCTCTAGGCAGTCTGCTCCAGGGCTCTGTCACCCTCACTGTAAAGAAGTTTCTCCTCATGTTGAGGTAAGACCTTCTATGTTCCAGTTTGTATCCATTCCTTCTTGTCTTATTGCTGCTGACCACCGAAAAGAGATTGGCCCCAGCCGCTTGACACCCACCCCTCAGATATTTGTATACATTGATCAGGTCTTCTCTCAGTCTTCTTTTCTCCAGACCAAACAGCTTCAGGTTTCTCAGTCTCTCTTTGTAGGGGAGGTGCTCAAGTCCCCCAGTCATCCTCGTGGCTCTCCATTTGACTTTCTCCAGCAGGTCCCTGCCTCTCCTGAAATGAGGAGCCCAAAACTGGACACAGTATTACAGGTGTGGTCTCACCAGAGCAGAGTAGAGGGGGAGAAAAACCTCCCTAGCCCTGCCGGACACAATTCTCTTGCTTCACCCCAAGATGACATTGTCCTTCTTGGGCACAAGGGCACATTGCTGGCCCGTGCAGAACTTGCTGCCCACCAGCACTCCAAGGTCTTTGTCCATGGAGCTGCTTTCCAGCAGCGCAGCCCCAACCTGTACTGGTGCCTGTTGTTATTCCTCCTCAGAATAAAAAGAAAACCCTGGTTCAAGGTGTTTGAAATTGAACCTGGAAAGAATTTCTTTATTGCATATGGAGGGAGACTGGGGAGACTTTGTCTTCCTGGGGTTTGGTCCATTTCTGAGGTCATCCCTTGCTGTGACGACCTTGAGAAATGCAGAGGAACACATAAAGTCCTCACAGACTCTTACGAGCTCTCACAGGGTTGCGTGCGTGGAGGCACTCAGAGGGGAGCAAGTGGAGGAGCCAAAGCTTGGACTGGAGGAATGCCTCTCCAGGAGCACACTGAGATGAGTCACAAGTTTCACTGCACAAAGCCCGTGCCTGTTTGTGTGTTGCAGTGTGGGTCGGGGCTTCATTTAGGTTTCTGTTTTCCAGAGCAATGCAAACAAACTGCTGCTTCAAGGCAAGTTGCACAGTGAAGTGACTCCTTTGTCACAGAGAGCTGCTTTCCTTGGAAAAGGCAAGCAAGCTACTCCCACTAATTAAGCAGTAGATCAGAGCTGGAGGCTGCTGTTAATTCAAAAGAGAGGGAATCAAGTGCTTTTTAAGGGAGCTCAAGCCAATTAATCTGAAGTGAAAAACTGAGGGGTATCTTGGCTCTCCTGGGAAATGGCAGATTTGTCCTGTGTGGAGGGGTGGTGAGCAGGGACAAAGTGTGGGAGGATGAGTTGAGACTGGAGGAGGAATGGAGGAGATGAGAAGGGACCTCCTTCTGGCAGAGCAGCCTAATTACCTTTGGGAAGGAGGGAGTCTTAAAAGATAGAGCTAGCTTGCTGAAGAGAAAATAGATTGGGCCAGTCTGAAAAAATGGATGAAAATTGATGCTATCAAGTTAATACTGTTCTGCTGCTGGCTCTGGGACACCTCACCAAAGATGGTGGGAAAGTACTGGCCCCTCAGCATAAACAGGATACAAACAATCTCTGGTTTTGTCAAAGAAAAAGTATAAAGAGGCCAAATGTAATGTTAGGCTCCTACTATCCACAGCTAGTTCCATTCCAGTTCCAGCACATGAGCCACAGAAGGCTTCAGAGGCTGTAAGTTCATCCCAGTTCTCTTGCTTAAGCCCCCCTGTACTTGATCCCTCTGTCATTGAAGTTAGCATTTGTCTGATGCTCACCGTCTGTCATTGCAGCTGCTGCTTCCTGCTTTAGGTATCACTTAATCTTGCTGGGTTCAGATATTAGCTCACAGAGCCTTACCTTGATCCCACATCTTCCTGATCAGTTTCCCTTCAGCCATTGTTTCCACGTTTCCATGCAGTTTTCAGTCTCCACGAACCAGTTCTCCTGTTCCAGGAAAGAGGACTTCTGTTTGACTCTCAAACCACAGTTTTTCACGGTGTTACTCAAGCAGCACAGCAAATGCTCTGCAGCTAATGAGCATCTCTTTTGCCTGCTCTGAGTTACTGTTCTGTTGTGGTTTACAAGAAATTGTAAATCTAGCATGAAGTGTGTGTGTCTGTTGTATGGTAATATCCTGAAGAGGTGTGATTGGTTGTTGTTCCTCTGGCAGATTGCAGCCAAAGAAGAATGCTTCTCTGTCCTTAGACTTCAAAAATTATTCAGCTTTTTGTCTGGATTCACCATCTTTAAAACACTTGCAAAGCCTTAACAAAAAAAATTAATTGTCAGATGGAGTTAAGGAGCAGTACACTAGAACAGTGCTGCAAATCACAGTCTGCACTCTTGCTTTATGTGTCAGCTTGGTCAGCTGTCTGTCAGCCAACACACACTCTGGAGATGCTGATCCTGTTACCAATAGTACTTGTTTTCACACTTGATACATGACTGTGTTGTGCCATGGCTGATGGAAGGTAACAATCTTTTTTCTGCTGTAGGGCCACACAGATCAAAACTTATTCCTGGGACAATGCACAAGTGATCCTGGTTGGAAATAAATGTGACATGGAGGATGAAAGAACTGTTCCTGTGGAGAAGGGGAAACATCTGGCAGATCAGTTAGGTACATGTCAAAGCTTGTCTTTCTACACTTTTTCTCCTGCTTCTTTATACCATGTTCCTTTTTCATCTGTGCCATAAAAAGTCCTGCTAGCAGTAATACCTAAATCATGGGATCACAAATAAGAAGCATAACACATTCTAGCTCCATATTTTACTTGCTTAGTGCTGAATGCTGCCTCGTTGTCTGTAAAGCCAGTCTAGCTCCATATTTTACTTGCTTAGTGCTGAATGCTGCCTCATTGTCTGCAAAACCAGCCTAGTTTTACTTGCTTACTGCTGAATGCTCCCTTGTTGTCTGCAAAACCAGTTACAGGCTCTTTTTTTACATATCAGAATTCAATTTGCTTTTGAAAATATGAATGTGAATAAACTCAGTTCCTGGCTTAGAAACCTGTTGTGAATCCATGTGCCCTCAGATGCTCCAAAAGGAACAAGCCCATCAGCAGTTGAAAAATTGTCCAGAACCATGTAATGATAAATAGTGAGTTTTACTGGAACTCCCACTCCTGTTTGGACTTCTAATGTTTTGGGTTTTTTCCTCCCGTCAAAATTCATCTGTTTGTTTAAATACAAACTTAGAATGGTAAGGTTGGAAGGGACCTCAAGGATCATCTAGTTCCAACCCCCTGCCATAAGCAGGGACACCTCCCACTAGTACAGGTCACTCAAGGCCTCGTCCAACCTGGCCTTGAACACCTCCAGGGAGGGAGCAGCCACAACCTCCCTGGGCAACCTGTGCCAGTGTCTCACCACCCTCACTGTAAAGTTCCTCCTAACATCCAGTCTAAATCTTCCCTCTGCCAGTTTAAACCCCTTGCCCCTAGTCCTGTCATTGCAAGACCTTGTAAATAGTCCCTCCCCAGCCTTCCTGTAGGGCCCCTTCAGATATTGGAAGGCTAACTTGGCATCTAGAATCTGAATTCTTTACATATGGGACTTTGAAAGCACTCAGTTTCCATAGCAACTGACTCCTTCAGTAGGGAACTGCTCTGCTGAAGAATCCCCAGTTCTGCCCCCTCCCTGCCCTGGGTGTGCCCAGCTCACCCTGGAGAAACACACCCCAGTGCAAAGCAGAATAAAACCCAACCATGCTTTTGGAAAGCACTGTTCCAGTCTTCCTCTTCTGTAGCCTCCCAAAATACTAACTGCTCATTTTAAAAAGGGCAAGAAACATAGCTGTTTTTTACCAGTCAGCCCTTCCATATGCTAAGGGTGCTGATGTGTCCAGCATGATCTGAAATGACTTTGTGTGAGGTGGTTGAAATCTCTGTCATTGACTGCTGACTGCCTGAAGTGTTAACTTTCAACATAATGCTCATGAGAAGGTCGTCCTTTAGCACATTTGGCCAAGTTGGTATAGTGACTTTAACATCACTGAAATAATTTCATAGAATCACAAGGATCATCTACTTCCATCCCCCCTGCCATGGGAAGGGACACCCTACCCTAGATCAGGCTGGCTAATCAGATCAAGGAAGGAACCCGAACTAAATCAAAACCAGATTCAGCCACAGCAGAAGCTGAGCCAGTGTTGGACTGACAAGTATCAACATTCCACAGAATTTCTTGCTCTCTGATGGGGACTAGAATGCACGAGTGGGGCAGACAGCACCCTTGTCTGGTGCAGGGCAGCCATCCTTACTTAGTAATGCAGTGAACATCTCCAGTGTCTCTGCACCCTGCTGCCCCATGAGTTTTAGAGTGCTGAGTTGGGCTGGATACCTGCTTGGTGACTCGGCCTACCAGCAGTGACAAGACTCATCAGGTAAGATGACTTCTCTTCCTTTGTGGCAGAATCAAAGAGAACTGATGGCATTGCAGAATGCCCCCAAAATGAAACAACAGAATGAAGCTTACTGCAAAATAAACTCTCTGTGGTGCTGGAGCTCTTGCTGTTGGCAGTATAATAACCTGGCAGAACAGAAGCAACAGCCATTGTAAGTGATGTTTGGCCTTTGAGGTCCCTGGGGTTAGAAAGATAAAGAAATGCTTTGCACTTTGGTGCATTCCTGCTGGCTGAGACAGGGTCAGGCTCGTCTGGGTGAAGGTTGTTCTCATGTAGCCCAGGGTGTCACTGGAGGCAGCAGAAGTAGCTGCCTCTGCCATCCCCACCTTGACATGACTCCAGCCTTGATGGTTCTTTTTTTTCAATCAGAAAGGGTTGGTGTTGGAGCATATCTGCTCATCACTGCAGCCAGCAGCTGGTGAGTGGACATTAGTAGGGCACTCAACATTATCTGTAATTCAACAGTGCTGAACAGCCCTTGATAGGGTTCTCTGGTCATGACATGAGTTATACAAGTATTAATTATCCTGAAGAGCTTTCTGCTTAATTGGGGAAGGAACAGAGAAAAGAGTGCCAAAATTGTGGAGTGTTTTGCTCACAAGGGCAGAAGTTAGTTAGCAGAAGAAATACAACCACAATTATGCTTCTCTTTCTCTTGTGCTGCTGTAATAGTTCAGAGTAATAGTTCAGAGTAAGCCTGGAGCTGTCGTCCAGGTGTGCTCAGAGCCCACCTGAACTTTACCAGTTTCTGACAGACCAGATATTGACAGACTTTGACTCCCCTGTCCTGGGCTTATCCAGGTCTAGACCATTTGCAGATGTGTTTACCAGGGCTATGGTAGAGATCCCTTTTTGCCTTTGACTCTTGCTGCTGCCTGATAGATTTTAGAAGTATTTCTGCTCAGTATTCTGAGCCTGTGGGAATCAGCTGAACTAAGAACTGTCTGAGGTGACTTCTGAAAACCATGGTCAGTATTTAACAAACCATTGCCATCAGTCTCTATTGATTTCTCTGGAGTCTCCTTCTGCTTTTTTCTCCCAGGTTTTGACTATTTTGAAGCCAGTGCCAAAGAAAACATCAACGTAAGGCAGGTGTTCGAGCGCCTGGTGGATATAATCTGTGAGAAGATGTCGGAGAGCATAGAGTCAGACCCTGCCAGGGGCACCTCTGCCAGGGGCATGCGGCTGACGGACAACCCGCCGCCGGCGCAGCACAACTGCTCCTGCTAGTGACCCTGCTCCCTGGGAAAGCTCCTTCTGCTTTCATCTCTCCATTTGTGGTGGTGCATTATCATGTAGCCCAAAGGCAGCAGTCTCTGTTGTAGGAAACTGGTATGATTGTGGAACGTGCTGGAGTGTTGATGTTCTGTATCTCCTCATCCAATTATTCAAAGGAAAAAAACAAGCCCAAAATCTGAATAAATATTGTGTGTGCACCCGGTGTGAATGTTACACTGAAGAAGAGCAGCTGTACAGTGTTGCAGATGGGTTTTGTTTTTTCCACAGGGAATATTTTATTTTTAATTATGGATTCCTCTATTCTAGAAAAAGTTGGGTTTTCTCAAGAACAGCAGAAGACATAACCTATTAGAAGGGACCAGATAGAATCATAGAATGGTTTAGGTTGGAAAGGACCTCAAAGATCATCCAGTTCCAACCCCCTGCCATAGGCAGGGACGCCTCCCACTAGAACAGGTCGCTCAAGGCCTCATCCAGCTTGGCCTTGAACACCTCCAGCGAGGGAGCAGCCACAACCTCCCTGGGCAACCTGTGCCAGTGTCTCACTACCCTCACTGGGAAGAACCCTTTCGTAACATCCAGTTTCAATCTCCCCTCTGCCAGTTCAAACCCATTACTCCTCATCTTGTCATTACAAGACCTTGTAAATAGTCCCTCCCCAGCCTTCCTGTAGGCTCCCTTCAGATACTGGAAGGCTGCTATAAGATCTAAAAGAAAGTGGGGAGGGGGCCAAAATCTCTTATAAAACAAGAACTTTTGTTTTGTTGTTGTACTATTAAAAAACATAGAAACAAATCCTGAGATACTTTTCAAAGTTGTTGCTCCCTTTTAGGTATTGGACCTCAGTTTTCCTGCACAAGGAGGTAGAAAGCAGTGCGTATCTGTCTGACAGCTTGAGGTCCTCCAGAGTGCCAGGAGGAAGGAGGGGGTGGCTTTTGTGTCAAGCCTCTAGAGGAAGAGCACATGGAAGAATCAAAGCTGCCAGGTAGGGGAGGAGTGAGACAGAAACCTTGCAGCCATACCTGTGCTCTTGTCTGGTGGCAGGTGAAGGAGTAAGAGCCCTTCCAGGGCCTGCCCTTGCCCTGCAGACTTCTCCAGTCACCAGTCCTGGGGCTGTTGCTGTGTTCCACCCCTTGCTATGTGCAGTCCTTTGTTTCTAGAAGCCCAGGAGCCAACTATCCTGCAGCTTTTTCTCTGTAGCTATAGTTTTATCTCTCCAGGTTTGGGGCTGCTCTGGTCAGCTGCTTGATAGTGGTTTGATTGCAGGATGAAGGACAGGAGGAGCTGTCTACTGTATGCTTAGTTGGAAGTAAAATCTGCCCTAAGACTTGAATTGCACTATCCTAGAAAGATGAAAGTACTGGGAACCAAAATGTGAGTGTTGGCCAACGTTAGTGCCAATATGAATAGTTTTTCCCCTCTGCATTTTGTGTTGATTTAGATTTTAGATGTTGAGTTAGATGGTGTGTGTGGGGATGGTTTTTCTGGTTTCAGATTCAACCTCAAAGTATAATTCAAAATAAAAGAAGATAGATGATGAAAACTCACTTGCCAATGAAAAATGGTAAAGATGTCTTGCTGAGAGTTACTCCATGGGCATTTTGTTGCATCATTCTTTGGAGGGAGGAACAATTTTGAACGTTTTACATCTAAAGTATTCTAATACTTCCCACAGCTCTAGGGTTGACAAAACGTTTCCACCTGTGTGCAGAACCCTGTGCACTGTCCCCATGCAGAGCTGTGAGTAGAGGGATCTGCTTTGGTGAGTCTGTATCTTGCCTATGCTGTATGCCTTTGTGAGCACACACTTTGTGTACCCCAGCTCCAAGCAGTGACTGCAAACTGTGCCTGTCAGTGTACGTCAGATGGAACTGCAAAGTTCACTGCCTCAAGGTGAAAATTGTGAGAGATTGTGTGGCTTTACCTTAGGCCTGTGAACTTCTCTGACCAAGGAGACTTTCTGACGTCTGCCCCCGCCCCCATGTCTGCCCCCTGCACTGTAATTTGCTGCATCAGGACACTAGCAATTGTTTGCCTTTGTAACTTTGTTCTGTTGTGTCTGGCAGTGTAATAGTTCTAAGAAAAAAAAAACCAAAACACAATACACCAATGTGGTTTGAGCTCGTTGTGCTAAAGGCTCTATCTCTTTGTATGCTGCTTTCAGAAACGTATACTGTGACGTGTTTTGGGTGTGTGTGATCTAGTCCTGGAAGAGTGATCTGTGCAGTGTTAGGAATGTGGTTCTTGTATCTAAAGCTCTGAAACTGCGAAATAAAGAGAAATGTAGCCACTGAATGTGGCTGGAGAGCCTGTGTGAGCTGCATTGCTAGCGCCAGGCAGGCGGGTGCCTCTACAAAGAAAGGTGTCTAATGCTTTTAAAACACATCCTCAAACCACCTTGATGTTTTTCAACAGAGTGAAGGTACTTGATCCCAGCAACCAGGAATCACTCTGCAGATCTAAAACAGAGTAATCAATAAATGTGCAGTGTAGTGTTCTAATTGTAGCAGAAGCAGGTTTGAGGGCGGATTGTGTAACTAGCGAAAAGAAAGCTAAACTTGCCCATCAGGGAGGGATGATTTTGAGTTGTGCAGGTATAATGGATTACATCGGTGCAAAGAATGCTTTTTCAGCTCAGCAACCCAATGGTTAAAAAAAAAAAAAAAAAAGATTCAGGAGAAATGGAAGTTCAATTCTTTCCTTTAAGTTGCCTTTTTTTTTTTTTCCCTAGCAAAGATCTTTCCATTTTCTACTTCTATTCTCTGCTCCGATTAGCTGCCACTAGATGGCAAACTGGTTGTGTGCAGGCTGCCACACAAAGGGAACCTCTCCACTGTCTGCTAGGTGACCAGGTGAACATATTGCATCCAATTATGCTGCCCTGGTTCCAATGCAATCACAGAGAATGAAATGACTTCTTCAACCCTAGGTGCCAGAAGCACCTACAGTAAGGAAACATCAATTTTGTTTCTGTTTGCTTCTCTAAATTGGTCTGTTCTGCTAAACCTCTGAGCTTCACGTTAAATGAAGTATTTAGTGTCTCAGATCATCATCTCATGAACTTGTTTTCAGCACAAGATATTGTCTCACTCAAAAGGAAACTGCTTGGAGAGAACATTTGAGTTCTGTGATCCAATTGCAGGAGCTCTCAGCCTGAAACAATTTCTCTGTAATGGACTATTCACTTTTCCTGTGAAAATGGAAATCCTTCTGGAGCAAGTGTGCATACATCCTCACAAAACAGCAAAACCTAGTCCTTATGTTTGAGTAACATCTACAGAAGGAAAAGGATTGTCTGTGTTGTGTTAAAAGTTGTGTTAAGAAACAGATCCTGCTTTTGGCAGGGGGGTTGGACTCGATGATTTCTGGAGGTCTCTTCCACCCTTGGAGATTCTATGATACTCAATATATCATTGTGCTTCATGGTGTTCCAGTCAAGCCAAAGATATTCTAAGTTATTTTTTTTGTAATAAGAACACAAGTATGTCTCAGGCTCTTCTTCAACCTAGGATGGCAGAATCGTTTTTCACAGCACAAGCCAGCAAGTGTACTCTGAAGAACTGGAGAAGATGGTTATGAATTAGACCTTGCCCTATACTGCATGCATGGAGAGACTCAGTATTTGGTCCCTCCAGAGATCGTTTCAAGTAAAGAATCAAATCATGACAGACAACCGATACATAAACCACATACTAATGGAGAGATGTGTCTCACCAGCTTATATTTGCATCAAAATCTGTGAAAGTACAGAGAAAACCTTTTGCCTTGAGTGACATGCAGCTGAATTTCAGTGTCACCAGTGGGTCAAGAGTAATTGTTACTTGTTGCTCATGATGGCAGAGTGCAGAACACTAATTTGTCAGGGCAAGGGAATTAACAGACTTCCTTGCACTGGACAAACCTAAAAATCTCCATGAAGTCTTTTACAGAGCATTGCACTTGACTGGCAGTGGCCTAGGACAGCAGTGCTCAGCGCAGGATGGTTCCAAGATGAGTAAAGGGTTCTACAAAGTGACGGGGTGACTGCTCTGCACAAGTTTCTCTGTGGCTTGCACAACACAGCACTGCATGTAAACCACACAGGAGGCTCTGGGTTAGAAATGGACCTTGGCTTCCATCTCATGGAGGAGCAAAGCACTAAAAGCACGAAGGTGCCTGACCAGCACCTCATGCTCCCTTCCTAGCCATCCAGTGTGAATGTCACCCCCATCTCTAAGACATCCCTGGTCTCATCCCTTAACTTTGCCTTCATAATTTTTTTTTTTCTTTTCTTTTTTTTTTTTAAATCAACATGGTTTGGAGAAGAGAGGGCTCTGAGGTAACCTTATTGTGGCCTTCCAGTATCTGAAGGGGGGCTACAGGAATGCTGGTGAGGGACTTTTTAGGGTGTCAGGTAGTGATAGGACTGGGGGGAACAGATCCAAGCTAGAGAAGGGTAGATTTAGATTAGATGTTAGGAAGAAGTTCTTCACCATTAAGTGGTGAGACACTGAACGGGTTGTCCAGGAAGGTGGTGGAAGCCTCTTCCCTGGATGTTTTTAAGGCCAGGCTGAATGTAGCTCTGGGCAACCTGATCTAGTGTGGGGTGTTCCTGCCCATGGCTGGGGTATTGGAGCTGGATGATCCTTGGGGTCTCTTCCAACCCTGACAATTCTGTGATTCTGTGACTTAAAACACACAAAGTAACTGAACAGCACTGGTGTTACAGGAACAGTGCAAAAAGGATGTGGCAAATGGCAAGTGTCCTAACAGCTCTCCAGGCATTACAAGAAAGGACCTTGGCATCAAATGCCATTTGGAAACACCAGCTTCAGAGATTGAAGCCAGGTGGAAAAACTGCATTCCAGTTGCCAGGACTTGAAAACAGTGCGTGAGCACTGCAGCCTTATCGTGGGGAACTGGGAAATGCTGGAAGCGTGTGGCCAAGGCTGGGCCACCACAGAAGAGTTGTTTGCTGACTGCTCGTCTGCTTGTGTAGACTTCAGGCCATTATGGCTACCAGTAGGGGAAGAAAATTCCCAGTCAGTAATCACACCAGGCACGTGGTGGATGTCTCCAAAGGCAGCGGTACTGGTGGCTGAAGGAACTGCGAGCTGTGTGTAGCTGGAAGCAGTTGTGCCGAGGGACCAACGGAGCGCTCCGAGGGCTGATTCCATGTGGTTAGTGCTTGGCTGTGCCAGTGACTGCCCAGCGAGGCCGACGGCTATGAACCCCCTCCTTCGTTACAGGTTCTGGTCTTGAGTTCAGCGCCGCTGGCTCTACCTAGCCTCTGGACTTCGCAGGTGTACGTAGCTGGGCTCGTAGACAAACCCCTGTCCGGGTACGGCAGCGGCTCGATTGCCGGAGCCAGAGCCAGCCTCCTGCCGCGCCACTTCCACTACGGCCACACCCTGCGCTCCGAGGCGTGCGCAAGCTGATTGGCCCTGTCACGGATGAGCGACAGCTAATTGGACCAATAATCGCGGGGGGTCAGAGGAGAAGGCTGCCCCCTCGGCCCGGCAGTTGGACTATTCCAACGCAAGAGCAGAGAGGTATTAATGCCGGACCGGACGGGCACAGAGAGGAGTTCTCGGGCTCTGGCTCTGCTCTTCCGGGCTTTTCCTCCTGCCCTTGAGTTCTCTTTCCTCCCGCCTTGGCTAATGCAAGGAGCTGCCTTTTTCTCCGTCTCTATTCCCATCTACGGTTTCCTCCTCCCCGCCCATGCCGCCAGCATTCTCTCCACCAATCAGAGCCGTTTCCTGGTCAAGTGGGGGCCTGGGATTAGTCGATTTTTTCCACCTGGCGCAGCGGCGGGCGCTGACTGGTGCTGTCTGGAGCCGTCGCGATCGTCACAATTACTTCCTCGAGCGGCGGAAGCTGACCGGCTCGCAGGGGGGCGAGGGCGGCCGCCGGTGGCGGCGCATGCGTAGTGTCGCGGCCGCCTTCGCACGGGGCGGCCGAGCAGTGCGGGCGGCGGCGGCGGCCCGCGGCCTGGCGGTGCGCGGCGGCCTGCTGCGTGCCGTTGCCCACCCGCAGTGGTGCGGCGCGACCGCCATCATGCCCGGTAGGAACAAGGCGACGTCAAGCTACAGCCGCCCAGAGCTGGCGGTGGGGCAGCAGGCCGGAGAGGGCAGTCGCGACGCCAGAGGCCGCTCGCCTCATGGAGAAGAGGAGGACCGCGGGGACGTCGGTCCTGGCACCAATCTCGGCGACCCCGATATCGTCAAGTCTCCTAGTGACCCTAAGCAGTACAGGTGGGGGCCGGCGGCGCCGAGTCTCGTCCCGGAGGCACGGGAAGGCTTGGGGTGGGGCGGAGGGCGAACAGACAACATGAGACAGCCTCCAGCTGGTCTTTGGCGGAGGCTGGGGCGGCCTCTCCCCGCCTGCCCACGGGGAACCGGACCCGGCCGGCGGGAGGGCTGGGTGCCGGAGCGTGTGGGGCTGGGTGCCAGCCTGCCCCGTGTCCCGAGCACTCTGACAGAGCTGTAACCTCAGGTGCTGGAAGCCGGGGTCGTCCTCCTGGCCGGGGGAGTTAGGGGTCTCCGTGAGAAGTGGAGGCAGGGCTTCGTCGGGGCGTTTCTTCCGAAATGGGCCGTCTGGTTCGTAATGGAGCTGGGCTGGCATGGAAAGGAATAAACCGTGGCTTATTTAAAGGCTCTGTTGTGGCACTACATACTCAGGGCACGGCAGTACTGACTCCTTAGTTTGCAGCCCTTGCTCAGGCAGCTCGCATCTCAAAGTCTTGAGACGAAGTGCAAAATGCCGTTGAAGTATTGCAGAGGAGATACCGACCTCGAAAAAGTCTTAATCTTCCCGGTTTCGATGGTCTTCCAGTTTGTAATAAACATGTCTGTGGTTCGAGACAAAAAATACTTCTACGCTGCCATTTTGCTTGTGTTTTCATTTTACATTTCTGAGTGATACCCATAAATTGCTAAAATGATCACCATCTCCTTCCCTGTATCTGGTCTCTGTGGCCTTCCCACAGTAAGGGACTCAGAACACCAGAGGAGGTTGAGCTGTTTAGCCGTTCTTGAAGGAATGCAGTTGTAACTTCTTTTTCTTTGGCAGAAGATTATTCAGCCCGTGTTAGAGATGGTTTTTTTTGATCTTTATTCTCCCTGATATCTGATATGTGCAGCCAGTTGAGAATCTGCCTAAGCCTGGAACTGAATTTTGGATTGGCAGTGACATTGGTTGGAATTCCCTGCTGGCTGTGTGAAGACCGTGCCCATTGGCTTAAAGAGAAACTTGCTCCCTCCTTTCTTCTCCTACTTCCTTGCTGCTTCCTCTGGATCTCTGCCTGCCTCTCCGTGTGGCACTCTGTCATGGACTGAGTTGAACCTGCTGCTGTTGTTCATACCATGCAGTCATGCCAGCTTCAGAAACCCGAGCAGAGTATGGTGGGGCTTGAAGTTCAGACTGCAACATGGGAGGCTTCCTGTTCCGGTTGCTGCTTCTGGCATCCTGGGTGTGGGCTCTTTTCTGCAGGCATGGTGGTGGAAAAAGTGGGAGTCTGGCAGCTGCTGGTTTTCTTACTCATCTTCTGCTTTGTGGGAGCCTTGTCTTTCTGCAAATCGCAGAGTTACAGATGCTGCCAGCTTAGGAAACATCTGCCTTTGCTACCTGAAGCAGCGTGGTGATGAAGCTTGGGGAAATCCATTGAAGACTGCCACTGGCTATCTATTTTCACAGATCACAGGATGTCAGGGGTTGGAAGGGACCCAGAGAGGTCATCAAGTCCAATCCCCCTGCCAGAGCAGGACCATACAATCTAGCTCAGGTCACACAGGAACACATCCAGACAGGCCTTGAAAGTCTCCACAGAAGGAGACTCCACAACCTCTCTGGGGAGCCTGTTCCAGTGCTCTGGGACCCTTACAGTAAAGAAATTCCCCCTTGTGTTGAGGTGGAACCTCCTGTGCTGCAGCTTCCATCCATTGCTCTTTGTCCTATCACAGAGAGCAAGTGAGCACATCCTGTCCCCCCTGGCCCCATCCTGACACCCAGCCCTCAGATATTTATAAACATTTATTAAATCCCCTCTTAGTCTTCTCTTCTCCAGACTAAAAAGCCCCAGGCCCCTCAGTCTCTCCTCATCAAGCAGTACTCCAGTCCCCTATTTTGAGGCTCAGGAGCCTTATCTGCATGTAGAGAATTGGAGGGTTTGCTTGCCTATAGCGTAAGATAAACTTACACCAAAATCTTCCCAAACCCCTGCTGCCCATCCATAACAGATTTGTCACCTGGAGGCAGAGCTGCATCTTTCCAGCCTGGTTTCTGTGTGGGTAGGTGAGCCTCGCACAGGGCAGACACAAGCATTACCCTTAGGAAGAAGGCCAGCGTAGCTGAAAGCAAAGCAGACCTGTACCCACAGCTATCTACCAAACCTAAGTGAAGGTGGTGGTGGGTGATTGGATGGTGCACCTACTCTTTCTCCTCTCTTCATGCATCAGCAGTGATGTGTGCTGCAGCCCAGTCACAGCAAGCTTAATGTGTCCATCTGGTGACACCAGTCTTGGTGCAAAAGTTTGTGTTCTGTCTTCTCAGATGAAGTGCGCATAAATCAAAAGAGTTCTGACGAGGATTGCAGTACCCATCTTCAGAAGTGAGTTTGTCTGGGATACAAATGATTGTCACAATACAGGCTGGTTTTGTTCATTAGAGCTGTGAGCAGGCAGTTATCTTTACCAAAGTGCATGTTTTATCTAAATTCCTCCATATATGAAATTCCATGGGCTTGCATTGCTTGCTTTGGGTAGTTTGGAAAATCAAAATATTGCTCTCAACGCAGACTGGGCATTAATATGTGTTTCAGTATTAGCTGCTAAACCCTTGTCACTGATACAAGAAAAACATTGGTGCTAGGCAATCCTGTTTAAACAGTATCATGAAAAAATCAGAATTCTACATTTCAGTTTTGTGTCGATGCTTATGCAGCTCTTCAGAAGAGCAGCTGGGCCGTGCTTGCCTCTGTTGCTGCCTGATTACATTTTTGGTCTGTTTTGCACAGTAGCTGATGCTCCTGTATTGGTCACACTTGTCCTTTTCCATTGGACTCAAACATGGAAAAAGTAAAGAACACCCATGCCAGTTGCTGCCTCTGCTTCGTATAACCTAAACTGTTCTAGATTCTGCTGAAGTGAAATCTGATAGCTTCCAGCAGTGGCTCACTTCAATTGTTGCCTTGCCACCACGTGTTTTCTGTCCCACTGTGTAAATATCTGTGAGGTTGAAGGTGAGTTAACTTAAAATCAGTATCATCTGCTGCATTAATGGAGTTATTTGGAAAGGATCAACAGGAGCTCCAGGATACACCTGGCTAAAGAGCTTTATGGCAAATTGTTCTCCTGGTCTCTGTTTCCCATGCCTGTCTGTTCGTCACTGGCCAGCCTGTGTTCTTTGTGAGAACTTGAGATGTAGAAGGTGGTGGTTACAACAGCGGGGACTTGTCACTCTCTAGGGCTCTTGCTTTGAGCTCCTGGGAGGCTGAAGCACCTGGTGTACAGCGTGTCTGCTTTTAGTACCTCTGCTGTGCACTCAGAAGTGCCACAGCTGCATGGTGTGACATGCATAGGATGCAAACGTGCTTTCAGAATGTCTGGATGATTGACTTTGTACCCAGACAGGACCATGGATCTGGTACTATCTGTGCCTATGCAGTCAGTCACAGCAAGTTGTCACCATGGGCTGAGTTTGCCCTTGTGCTTTTGGTCGGGACAAACCTGTGCTGCTCAGCAGGCAGGTGTGACAAGGGGTGTGAAACTGACTGGCGTAGGTGCTGACAATTCCTGTTGGACGAGTGGTCACAATTGACAGTCTTAACCCTGCTACTGAACATTTGTTCTTCAGCCTGTTTCATAGACTTGGCAGTCCAAGAAGGGTGGGATTTTTCCTTTGTCTGAATACTGCTTAGCTCTTGTCACAATACGCCCATTACCCCTTTTGTCCAAATACATGCCCAGGAAATCCAGCTGGGAGAGAAGTCCTTGGAGTAGTTTGTTTCCAAGCTGGTCTGTGGTCTGTAGAGCCACAGCAAATGGTTTGCAGCTCTAGGAAAAAGCTGAAACTTACACTGACTTAGTAACTAGAATTGGACTATTGCTAATTGCATATTGCTGGGAAACATTGACACTTCATTGTGGAAACTGTGAATGAGGCTTGTGAGAAGCACTGACAGGTATGGAGTTGGAAAGTGCAAAATATGCCTTTGGTTTTCCTTTTGGGTGCTCACTGTGTAGCCTGAGCCTGGGAACCTGCTTCAGAGCTCCTGCTCCCTGATGACAGCAGTGGCCATGTGGCACAGATCAGGTCTGCTACAGACATGATTTGTAAGCCTGACTTTTCTGGGTTTGGGATGTGCCAAGGGTTTGATTTATGCTAGGTGGATCAGATACAACCCGTCCACGTCACACTGTTTTTTTTGGTTGGATCAAGTATTTTCTGATCTAGCATTCCTGCCTTCTGCAGCTGGTGTGCTAGTCAGCGTGAGCTCCTGGAGGCGCACTCTGGCTAACCGGACCAATTGTCGCTGGCTGTTCCTGGTCTGATATGAATCTGATGCTGCTGAGAGATCTTACAGTGCAGAGCATTGGTGCTTGCATTCCTCAGCCTGAAAAGTTGTAGAGTGGTGCTGAACAGAAGGCTTGTGGAGCTTTTTTATCTCTGCATGCACACATGAGCATAGGAAGTTCTACGTGTGCGTGTACACGCAGAGAGAGCTCTGTGCAATGCTACTTCTTGGTAATAACCCAACCAACCTACTGGGGCTTATTTTATTAAGCCTGCAGAGGAGATCTGTTCTTTCTGACACATGCCTGCAGTGTCTGTGGGCCTCATTTAATCAAAAGCATTGATAAAATCAAATCAAATATAGTTGAGTCTCTGGGGCCTATTTGGAGGCAAAGACTAAGATCTTAATTGTGTCACATCCTATGTTTCCAAGAGCCTGCTAAGCACAACAGGCTGTTGAAGTTTGGGTTTGTATCTTCTGAGGACATGAATCTCTTTCTTAAGGGAGTGTTAGCAGCTTAAAGATTTCATGGATAGAAACATAAAGCACAAATCAGCCTCCCTGACCTTGTGGGGAGAAGGGCTTCTGCTGTTCCCTTGAAATGCATTCTTCTTATTCATGTAGCTGTGGAATAGCAGAAGAATTGTTATAGAAATTACACAAACTTTATCAATTCTGAAAACTGAAGGTTTGGGAAACGAGCACATTGACTGTAAATAATTGTTCTTTAAGGTACATCAAACTGCAGAATGGCTTATCTGCACTTCTGATTTCGGATTTGAATTACTTGGACGGTGCCCCAGCTGCTTTGTCTGAGGAGGAGGAGGACACTGATGGATCTGAAGAAGAAAGCAATGAAGATGACGACTCTGGAGCTGAGATAGAAGACGGTAGGGAAGGTTTTGATGACGAGGACTGTGATGAGGAGGATGAGGACAGTGATGCAGATAATGAGGATTTCAATGATCCTGATGACAGTGAATTAGAAGAGCTAGCTGAAGAAGCAAGAAAGAGAGGCTGTACAGAGAAGCAAGTAAGTGCTTAAAGCTGTAGGGTGAAAAAATGTGGGGAACTTGTGGGTGCTTTGACACTTTGTGATTAGGCCTTCAAACTAGAGTTTTGTATTGTGCGTGTCCTGACCAATTTATCTTGTACTTCTGTCATTTTCCTGGAGTGTTTCTTGAAGGAGCTCATACTGAGAGTGTTTTATTTTCTCTAGTCCGCAGCAGCCCTCTGCATTGCTGTTGGCAGCTTCTCTGATCCTGAAGACCTGCCTGGATTAGCACACTTCCTGGAACATAGTATGTGTTTGCTCCTATTTCAGCTTCTCCTGCTTCAGTGAAAAATAATTGCTCTCTAGCCCTGAATTTCTGTAGTCTTTTAGTATAATGTCAGGTACTCTGTCATTCATTTTCATTAATGTGATTGATTGCGAGTTACCCACCCCCTCACACTATGAAAAATCACTCAGCTGGAAGTTAAGGACTGAAGCTCTCTTTACAGCTTAGCACACTATACAAGCAGACGTATACACAATAGACATGAATATTTACAGACATATACAAGTTAAAGGTGATAGAGAAACACAATACCCCTCCCAGAAATCAGAGTCTCTGCCAGGATGTGCAGGGAGGGCTCCTCCTCCTTGCACATACAAGTATAGGTTCCCTTTTAACTGTTTAGGACAACCTAGTGGAGAGCTTCTTGCTGAGTGCTTTGAACCATACAGACCCTGGCTCCAGATCAGTTTGCTTAAAAACAGGCAAGTTTGGTGCATCTGCATCTTGTAAACATTGTGTAAAACATGACCAAAACTTTAGTCTAAAGACACTGCACATCTGAGGAAACACCAAACCACTCCTGGTGGCACCTAACTGCTTATCCAAATATGTGCCTCTGTGACCATGTATAGGGTGGCCACATACCAGATCTTTCCACCCAGCAGAAGACCAAGGTGCTACAACTGAGTCCTTGGCCTGCCCCTGAGATGCACAGCCCTGTCACACAAGCACACATATCTCCCTCATCCTTGCTTTCTGAGTCAAATGCCTGCACTGTCACTAATCTCCTCACAATGACTCACAATCAACTGGCCCTGCAGACAGGACTCTCCAGAGCAGGGATTTCCCCAAGGAACTCTATGTTTTCTGTTCTGCCCCTGCTTGGCAGCCTGTCACGGCCTGTCAGAACAGGTATAGTTCTGGGAAATATGAAACTCTAGGAGGACTAAAAGAACCAGGAAGAACCTCCCAGGATTAAAAGAGCTTCATTTTGATGAAAAAGTCAAACTGGACAAGTCTGCTGTCAGTGAGTAAAGACAGGATGTTGCAACTGTATGCAGGGCAGCAGATAGCCGATTCCTGCTGCATCCAGCATACTAAGCAGCCTGCCCTCATGGAGTTGTAGCTCTTCTTTACTGTTCTTGTGAAACCTTTTGGTAGGAGAAACAGTGTGTTGTAATTTTGTAGCAGATGAACTTTGCTAACTGTGATGGTTTGGGAATTAGCTCCTGCTCCGCACAATGAAATCACCCAGACTAGACTCAGCCAGCTGGAAGTTAAGGACTGAAGCTCTATTTACAGCTTAGCACAATTTACAAGCAGATCTGTACACAATATACATGAATGTTTACAGAGATATACAAGTTAAAGGTAATACAGAAACACAATACCCCTCCCAGAAATCAGAGTCCCCAAAAGGGGCTCCCAACCACCCTTCCACCTTCTTTACACCCCTCTACCTTACCCCAGGGTCTGCCTGACATGCAAGGTGAGTTTGGAGGATGGGCAAGGGGGGTTAGAAGCAGAGTGATTAGTTAGGTTGCACAGCAGAGAGGCCAGAAGACACAGCAGCTCCCAGAGAGAGACTTTCTAACTTACCTGTATTTGTGTCCTTGTTCTTACACATCTCAGCAAGCCTCTGAGTGAAGCAGGCATCATCATTGTTTTCTTTTCACAGCCTGTAATCTAGTTCTTTTCATAAAAATATTCCAATTAGCTTCAAACAGTTAAGTAAATTTGTGTTTTTATAAAAGTACTGATTTCTAAGGGACTCTTACTGTGGGAGAAGGTGCCTCACATTGCCTGGCAGTCTGTGTCTTCAGATGCACCTTGCTGTTCTGTTAAACGTGCATGTTACCAATGGCTTTATGAACTAGGCTGGAGCTGCACACCTTTGTCTCTAGCAAAGGCTGATGTGTAAGTAAAACAGGCCCAGGAACCATATGAAATTTCTGTCCAGACCTATCTCAAAATAGGTTGGTTGACTTGGTTCCCTTGACTCAGGGAAACCAAGCATGCCTCAAAAGGCACTGTTTGCTGTCTCCTTGAGCAGAGGACACAGTCTGTTGCAGTTTAGTAATTAACCTCTGCCTGTGAGCTGTGAGTCAGTTGTAGGTAGCACTGTGCTGAAGAAGGATAGCTGTAGCTGCCCTTAGGAACAGCAAATGAATGTCACCTTGGTAATTTTGCTTTTTTTTTTTTTTTTTTTCCTTCCCCAGTGGTTTTTATGGGCAGCTTGAAGTACCCAGATGAGAATGGGTTTGATGTGTTTCTGAAGACACATGGGGGCAGTGACAATGCTTCGACCGACTGCGAGCGGACAGTCTTCCAGTTCGATGTACAGAGGAAGTATTTCAGAGAAGCACTGGATAGGTAACTTCATATGAATGGTGACTTAGGTGTTCAGGAATGTTTGTGTGCCTCAGGAGCTTGAATGTAGCTGTTGTTCACTTCGGGATGATGAAGGCTGTTGCTGAATGTCCATAGGTACTCACCCTACAACAGTGTCTATTGGATCCAAGGAGATACTGTTTCACTTTGGGCAGGTTAATGTCTGGGAGCCAGTGCAGTGAGGTTGTCTAGGATCCATGTCTAAGCCTTTATGCTTTTGGATTTGTTTTTTTAAGTGGCACTGGTGTGAGGATAAATCTGATGCAGTGTGGCAGCTATTTAGGGGGGCAGTCCTCTCAGAATCCTAGGGACTTATCCTTTGAAATACCTGTCCTGATAGAGTAGATTTTTCTAAGTTGTTTGTTCCTGAGTGTTAGCCCTCATGGAGGGTGGGAGGGAAGCCTTGAAAATTGCAGTACAGAGTGTCCCTCAGAAGGATACTGTGCTCCTGATACAGGTTATTCAGTTAAGTACATCTCTCTTGCCAGAAAGTATTAAACGTGTTTTTCTGTGCTGTGGGATATACTGGGACAACAGAGGTCCCAGCTGGCATGGGTTCCTTGAGTGAAAGGAGATGACTTGCCCATGGGGCATGGCAGCTTGTGGGAGAGCAGCCTCCACTGCCAGTTTACTCCTACAAAACAGATCCAGTGGTGGCACCAAGGACAAGTGTTTGCACATTTTAGCAAGTATTGCCTAAATTTTACTCCAGAGGGCCAAATTCAGTTTTCATTTGCACTTTAGTCTAACTTTTTTAGATGTTTGAAAGCGTGAAGGAATTGGGAAATGTGATTGCAATCTGTCACAGCCGCTCACTTAGTGAAGGGAAAACACAGAAATGAGGAGTTCTGTAGAGCAGCATCTCATAAAAAAAAAAAAAAAAAATCTAAGTGGATGGTGCTGATGATTTCTGGTCATTCAAACACTTGGGGATTTAAAGGGACTGGAGGGCATCACAGAATCACACAGTATCACAGAATGTCAGGGACTGGAAGGGACCTGGAAAGATCATCCAGTCCAATCCCACTGCCAGAGCAAGATCACCTAGACCAGATCACACCTTACAGCAGTCTTTAGCTCCATGGGGTCCTGTCTCTGTCAAGCTGCTAGCCACGTGTTACTGTTGACCTCCTGCTTCAGTCACTTCAATGCATCACTAAAAAACTCTGCAAACTAAACATTTTCTAGATTCTCTGGCAGCCTTCTGCAGAGCCTTCATTGCGGATCTGTCCCTTTCTGTTGCTCTGCTCTTGATGAGGACAGGAGAAGAGATGTATCTAGATGATGACACTGACTTTTGTAGTAGATAGTAAAGTTGGATATTAGAATATGGGCTTAAACTGGCAGAGGGCAGATTTAGACTAGATGTTAGGAGGAAGTTCTTCGCAGTGAGGGTGGTGAGGCACTGGCACAGGTTGCCCAGGGAGGTTGTGGCTGCTCCCTCCCTGGAGGTGTTCAAGGCCAGGTTGGACGAGGCCTTGAGTGACCTGTACTAGTGGGAGGTGTCCCTGCCTATGGCAGGGAGTTGGAACTAGATGATCCTTGAGGTCCCTTCCAACCTTACCATTCTATGATTCTATAAAACTACATTTCAGGACATAAATCAGTAATTTGTTGGCCTCAGTGGTGTTGCTCCTCATGAACAACCAAAGATTTCATCTGAAGTGTCTGATACTGGTCCCTGTCAGAGCCAGGAACCAGACTAGGTGGATCACTTGTCTTGACCTGGTATGACCATTCTTGGGTTGTAAGGGCAGGCAGTCCTGCACCCATTAGTGTCATGTCCTGCTGTGTCCAACAGGTTCATCCCCACTGGGTGGACAGGGAAACCTTGCCCTCTGGTTTTTGCTGGCGTCACACAGCCGGTGTTCAATGTTTCTCAAGACAGGAGTTACATAATCTGTAGTGAGACAGTTTAGTTTATAAACTAAAATAAGAGATGCTGGCTTTAATTGCTGGGCTTTTTGCCCTACTTCAATAGATGCTGAAAAAAAAATGTGTGATTTTTTTGTTTCATAGGTGGGCACAGTTCTTTATCCACCCGCTGATGATCAGGGATGCAATAGACCGAGAGGTCGAGGCTGTAGACAGTGGTAAGTAAAACTGCCTTTTCCTCTGTGTTTAGCCCATTTTCCTAAACCTTTTTGGTGACACTGATCATGGGCTTCCATCCCGAGCTGCCCTTCAGTCAAGTTCACCTAACTTGACAGAGATTGAACTCTTCAGTGGCTATAGGTTGCTGTTAGAGGAGAATGAATGTGGGACTACTACTGCAGAAGTTCAGAAATCTCATTTCTTGAATTAGAGATTAATAATTTTAAGTGGTTTGGCAGTAACTGGTGGGACGTTCACTGAGGAATATCCACATGCTCAAGTAACTTACATACCTAGAGCTTCAACATAGCCCCAGTGCTCTTTTCAGTCCTATGTGGAGTTCATACAGTAAGTTGAGGTGATTGTACTTGTCATCTTCTAACACTTTACTACAAAATTGCTTCACAGAAAGAAATGAAACCAGGTGTAGAAGTGAGTGGGGTCTTCACTTGTTTTTCCAAGATGTAACAAATCCTCTCAGACTGCCTATAGAAGTACACTGGTTTAGAAAAAGCCCTGCTGTTGGCAGATACACTAGGGGGTTCAAGTATTTCATAGAAGCACAGAATTGTCAGGGCTGGAAGAGACCCCCAAGGATCACCTAGCTCCAACCTCCTTGTCATGGGCAGGGACACCTCACACTAGAGCAGGTTGCCCACATCCAGCCTGGCCTTAAAAACATCCAGGGATGAGGCTTCCACCACCTCTCTGGGCAACCTGTGCCAGTGTCTCACCTCCCTCATGCTGAAGAACTTCTTCCTAATGTCTAATCTCAATCTGCCCTTCTCTAGCTTGGATCCATTCCCCCCAGTCCTATCACTACCTGACACCCTAAAAAGTCCCTCACTAGCTTTCTTACAGGCCCCTACTGGAAGGCCACAGTAAGGTCACCTCAGAGTCTTCTCCTCTCCAGACTGAACAGCTCCAAGTCATCCTCTTCATCTGTCTATTGGCAAGGAAAAAGGAGCAATTTGATCATAGTGATTCAGTGTCAATACAAACAAGAGCCTGTCTGAATTAAGGTGTGGTTCTTCAACAGCTTAAGCCAGTTTGTGCCTTCACTTGCACTGCTTGATCATGCAAATCTGCTCCTTCCCTTGTACTGACACTATAGGAATGAGCTGCCCAGTAAATTGTCAGCTTGATCAGCTGGCTGCAGCATAACCCAGCCAAGAGAGCTGATGTAGAGCTCTTCTGTGCATCTCTCTTGTTAGCAGCAGAAACAGGAACAAGAAAGTGCAGCTCAAGAGGGTAAAACTGTGGCAGAATGCCTGAACTGGTGTAAACTGTATGACTGCTTTTTTTTGGAAAGTACCTTGTTAATTTTTGAGTGTCTTATTTCATTACTAGGCTAGAAGTTTTTGTGTGATCTACATGGGAAGCAGGTTTGTTCTCTGTCCCTTTCTGCAGGGCCTAACCCTGTAGAATCTTGATAGCCTTTGGTTCCCATCAAATTGAAGAGATGGAGAGTGTTCAAACAGGGCAGGTGCTTCCCCTGCTTACCCTTGTCTTCTCAGCAACCAGCTGTGCTTTCTTCTTCTCTTGACTGAAGTTCATTATTGTTAGGAAGTCCTGCTTCTTACCCTGTACCACCACTCCATTGCACATTAAAGCAAATTGCAGGTTGCATCTGGTGCGTCTGCTTCTCAGTTTGGTTGAGGTTTGTGCTTTGCTCTGTCATGTGAGAATGTGACCTCAAATTTCAGTGTGTGACACTGAAAATTCTTTGAATCAACAGAGTATCAGCTAGCAAGACCCTGTGATGCAAACAGAAAGGAGATGCTCTTTGGGAGTCTTGCCAGGCCTGGACATCCTATGAAGAAATTTTTTTGGGGTGAGTTCTGAATTTATATGATAAACTTTTAACCACTTCAAAGGTGCACTGACTTGAGTAATCTTATCACAGCAAACACTAACCTTTCTCAGAAGTATTAGAGCAGTTACTCATTTTACAGCACAGTGTTTGAGAATAAAAGCAACTGTCTGCCTTGTATGATGCTTTTCGTTCTGGCACTGCTTTTTGCTGATGTTAAAGCTAGCTTGCCCTAGAGGTACGATTACGTAGCTTACTGTTAATGTAAAGGTGGTGCTCTCTGAGTCAGCTCTGTCTTGCTTAAGCTTGTTTTTTACTATTAAAATTTCCTGGGGGAAAAAATGTGTCTGGATTTGTGCTTAAGGAAGGTTTTCAAAGTGAGGAATTCACTGTTGTACTTGCAGAAGTAGACCTTCACAACTGTGTTGAGTGGAGCAGAAAGGAAGTTCTCTCCCTCCTGGACAACAGAGTCTTAGCTCACTCACCCTCGTGGTGCTGGGGAACATGTGACGTGGTGGGCAGCAGGGTGAGCCAGCTTTGGCACGCTGAGAACTTTCATACAGTTCTCTAGTGACCTGTACTGTACAGCAGATTTTTTTTCCTCTCTTTCTCTCCTTGGATTTGCAAGTTTCCTTGATGAGGGAATAGCTGGCAACAGGCAGTGAGCTGTGCAGTGCATGGTACAGATGATCAGCGATGCAGGAGGGCTCTGTCTTCCCTTGTCATAGGAAATGGAAACTGGGAGATACTGAATTTCAGTTCTAGATTTCTCTTGGGTATTTTTAATGTGTGATCATGACCAGGTCTGGTGCCAGTGTGGGAAAAGAGGTTGTTGATATAACTGATCTTGCAGTAACCAATGTCTAGGGCACTGACCACCTCTTCTTGCTTACAGGTAATGCAGACACGCTCAAACATGAGCCCAAAAAGAACAACATTGACACCTACACCAGGCTGAGGGACTTCTGGCAGCGCCATTACTCTGCGCACTACATGACTTTGGTTGTGCAATCTAAAGGTAACATTGACTGTTCCTTACAAACAGGCTCCTTGCTGCTGTTGGTGTATTGCTTTTGGCACCAGTTCAGCTTTGCCCAAGCCTTTTGGGGGACTGCCCAGTCTTGCAGGAGGTATTTGCAGGTAGATTTTTTTTGTTGTTGTTGTTTGATTTGCAAATGAAGCAGGACTTGAGCAGTTGTACTGTATTACTGTCAGCCTGCCTCTTCAGAAGCTTCTAACTGAGTAGGTTCCAGATTAACACAGAAGGTAAAATGTCAAAGATCTATTTCAAGCAGAATCTTGTAGGAATGTAGAGTCAGACCACTTAAACAACTCCATGGTACTGATTTCTCTGCCATCAATTCTGAACCGCTACAGAAAACGATGGGGAGCCTGAGATGGGGTCTCCTAGTTGTCTTGTTTGGTTTGGGACTCTTTCAAAAGAGCTATTAAAATAAAACACATTTCTCTAGGAAGAATGGAGGTCAGAGGGTTTGTTGTTTTCCCCACCATAGGCTGAGAAGTTTTTGGCAAGTGGATTGAGTTTCATTTCGGCAAACTCAGACCTATGGGTTGTTGCTGAGAAGAAAAGAAATGTCTTAGAAGTGAAGCATGCAGTAGAGACCTATGCTGGAAATAACTAGCTGTGTGTATTCAAGATATGTATATGCTTGGCGAGGAGGGAGTTGCTGAGTGCTAAAACTGATTGCAGTTCCCATCTATCTGTAAAGTGGAGATGGTGATAATAGAGGTGGTAATTCTTTTCTTCTGTGCTTTTATTGTCTGTCTAGACTGTAAAGTACTGAATGCCTCTTGAATAATAATTTACATGGTGGTGTTTCTTCTGGGGATTGGCAATAAAATCGTGTAGCTGATAGGCAGCCAGGTCAACTTTGTGTTTCTGTCTGTTAGTACAAAAGAAACCATGAATTTCCCCCTCCTCTTGATTGCTGTTAAGCATGTACAGCATCACTTTGGGAGTTCAAAATACTTTATTAAACAAGCAGTTCCAGTTGGTCATAAAAAAAAAAAAAACAAACAAACAACCCTGGAACTTCTGTTCCTTGCTACACTTCTCTCCTAAAAGAGGATGAGGAGAAGGAATTCTTAGCAGTGCAGGACTGTATTGGGTGTATGTTCTGAGCAGAGTGATGGAATGAGCCTTGGAGGTACTGGTGATCCTGTAGATCCTGATGTCAGTAATTTCTTTTCACACCAGATGATGCTGGACTTTAAAATCCCAGTTCTATCAACTTGAGATTTCAGCACTAGATACAAAACTGGAGCTGTGGCCAAAGTTCAGTGGCAATTAAGAACAGGCTCAAGCCGACAGCTTCGAAGCTTTTTATTTAGAACTCTGCAATTTTAAAATACACTGACTTGCAGCCTCTTTAAAACAACAACTGGTGAGATAAGATAAAGGCTTTGTCTTAGATCTTCAGGAAATTGCATTTCTGGCTTTCTGTTTTTTCTCTCCTTATTAGAAACACTGGATACATTGGAAAAGTGGGTGACAGAAATCTTCTCTGAGATCCCAAATAAGTAAGAGGTTTTTGATGCATAAAAGCATTACAAATTATAAATTATCTGTTCTCAATGATGGCTTAAAAAAAAAAAAAATCCCTTAATGGAGAAACTGAGGAAACGAGCATTTGTGAATTAGCATCCTTGTCCAGAAAGGAGGCGGGGGGAGGGAAAAAAGGCAGCTTTGGAAATTAAAGACTGAAATGATTTTTTTTCTTTTAGGAGGACTTTGTTTGTGCTTAGCAATTCTTTAGCCTGCAAGCTGTGTGGTGCTAACTTGCAGCAGCATTTGCTTAATCTCTGCTGATACCTTGATTTCATGAAAATCATTCAAACCCAGATGATCATTTCACATTGCTTATCTTTGCTTTGTGTCAAAAGCAATTAGCAAAGTAAATGAATATCAGATCTTAGGGTGGCAGCTGCTCAGAACTTGACCTTTTTTTGAACAATTCATTCTGATGTGAATGTTTACTCACTTGAAAAACATTTTATTTCCTCTTCATTTTCTGCTTTTGCAAGATGTTTATTTCTGTGTTGCATGGAAATGTGCTCGTGAAGCCTAATGCCACACAGGGGCATGTCCTTGTACCTCCTTCCCCACAAGACAACCCCATCAGGATTTTCTGATCCAGGGGCCAACACAGGGAGTTGTTTGCTGTGCTTGTCTTTGTCCTGTAATGAAAGCAAGCTTTTTACTGTTGCTGCCTTGGAAAGGAGGAGAGGGAGGAGCTGGTGGGGTATCCAAGTCTTGGGCTGTTGCTCTGTGCAGGCACAAGGCAAGCGAGCACCAGGCTGCCTTCCAGTTTGGGCTGGGCAGTGGGTCCTGGCTGCACTCATGGAGGGCCATGTTCTGCTTGCCTAGTCTACTGCCTCTGGCAAACCAGAGCTGTGGGTGCTTTCTGGTGATTATCTCAGTGAAGCCTGAACCCTTGCCAGTAACATCATGCTCTAATTTTGCTTTGAAGTGGTTTACCCAGACCCAGCTTTGGCCACCTGACTCAGCCTTTTGACACACCAGAATTCCACAAGCTCTACAGGGGTAAGTAGCACAGATGGGTGTAAATGGCTTCAGTGCCTTCTCTCTGTGATGTGACTACTCTGTAGGAGAACTCTCTGTGGTTCTGAATAAATGTAGCTTTCTGCACTCTGTAACAATCCTCATCTCTGTGTAGTCATTTATACTCAAATTTCTTTGTGTTCAGTTGTTCCAATTAAGAAGGTTCATTCGCTGAGCATCACTTGGGCGCTTCCACCACAGGAGCAGTATTACAGGTACAGTGGTGCTGCATTTGCTTACTGTGGTGATGTGCTGAGTAGGTCATTTGCTTTCACAACAGACCAGAGAATCTCATTTGTGTTTCACATAGCTTTGGTTCAGCTAGGAGAATGCTTTTAAAAATAGATCAGTATAGTTTGGGGACTGACCTGTGAGAAAGCAGTGAAGGGGAAAAGGACCTGGGGGTCCTGGCAGATGGAAGGTTGACCATAAGCCAGCAGTGTGCTCTGGTGGCAAAGAAGGCCAATGCCAGACTGGGGTGTATTAGGAGGGTCATGGTTGGTAGGTCAAGAGAGGTTCTCCTGCCCCTCTGCTCTGCCCTGGTGAAGCTACATCTGGAATATTGTGTCCAGTTCTGGACCTCTCAGTTAAAGAAAGACCTTAGGGAACTGCTTGAGAGAGTCCAGCACAGAGCCACAAAAATGGAGTGAAACATCTCTCTTATGAGGAGAGCCTGAGGGAGCTGGGGCTCCTTAGCTTGGAGAAGAGGAGCCTGAGAGGTGACCTTATTCATGTTTGTAAAGATGTAAAGGATAAGTACCAAGAGGCTGGAGCCAGGCTCTGCTTGGTGATGCCCAGTGACAGGACAAGGGCCAATGGGTGGAAGTTGAAGCATAGGAAGTTTCATGTGATCATGAGGAGGAATTTTCCCTGTGAGGGTGACAGAGCCCTGGAACAGGCTTCCCAGGACTGTGTGGAGTGTCCCTCTCTGGAGATATTCAAGACCTGCCTGGATGTGTTCCTGTGTGATCCGGTCTAGATGATCCTGGTCTGACAGGGGGGTTGGACTGGATGAGCTTTTGAGGTCCCTTCCAGCCCCTAACCTTCTGTGTATTGATGCAGATGTGGTTCCTTTTACAAACTGAGTTGAGCTGGTGCACAGCTGATGAATGTCATTCCTCACTGACTTGGATCACTCATTAAGTTCTCAACTCCCCTGGTTTTAGCTTATTATCCCTTATTATCCTATTGCTGCCTCCATGCAAAACTTGTATTGAAGAAATAGGCAGTGCTGATTTTTAGTAATTTTTTTCTGGTGATTGAGTTCTTTCTATGAAATATTGCTTCTGGTGTTTAATCTCCCTCCCATTTTCTTTTAGGGTGAAGCCACTCCATTATATTTCCTGGTTGGTGGGACATGAAGGCAAAGGCAGTGTTCTTTCTTTCCTTAGGAAAAAGTGTGTATTTTTTTTAAGGATAATAATGAAATGCTTTGCTATGAGTAAAAGAAAAGCAAACTCTGTTCTGTGTCTATGTTTTGGTACATGTGTAAAAACCAGACCAAGCACACTTCTTTGCGTCAGCATTTTGTAGTGGTATTTAAATTGTTGATAGACCTGACTGAGAAATAAGTGGTTTCTGGTTTGTGGTCAGCAATATCTGTGACTGATCTTTAAGAGATGTCCCAGAGATAACTTAGTTCTTTTACTGTTTCTTTTAAATTCTGTGTCCTGAGATTCACACCTTCGTGTTGGAAAAGCTTTGTGTAAGCTGTAAACAGTAAAGCTCTGATAATGCTCATTGTAACAAAGCCCAAGTAGAGCTAAAATGTGTAGTTAATAAGTGCCTTTAACTCTTCCATAGATTTTGGGCTCTGGCATTGTATGGAGGAAATGGTGAGACAGGATTTGAGCAGAACTCCACTTACTCAATCTTCAGCATATCCGTGACGCTGACTGATGAGGGTTACAAGCACTTCTATGAGGTATGCTTTACTGCAACTTGAGTTTTCTCACTGTTTGCCTAATGTTTGGAAAAGTTATTCTGTTCCTTTCTGCCTGCAGGTGGCCCATGTTGTGTTTCAGTATGTGAAAATGCTGCAGAAAAGAGGGCCAGATAAAAGGCAAGTGTTTGCCTTTCTGTCAGACCTTTGTCAGCCTGTCCTTCTGCATTACCCTTTTGTTGGTAGTGTTTACACTTGGTGTTGGGGATGCTGGGATGGTGAACCAGCACTGGGCCTTGCCTGAGTGGGAAAAGTGTCAGTTTCACTTGCTAAATGTGCTTGTTCCTGGGGGCATTTAGTTTGATTTATTGTAATCAGGTTTCTAATGTTAATGATCTGAGCCAGCATAGGTGTGAGGTGCAGTTCTGTGTTTATTTAAACACATCTATTGAGCCAAATCTCTAGCAGGCAGGACTGTATTGTTCTCAGCTTAGCCTTCAGGTTAATTTTGTATCAAGTTTTCACTCCTTTTCTCTAAATCTTCCTCTTGGGAAATCAGCAGAGCTTTTCTGTCAGTTAAGAAATAGCCTTTTGGATGGAAGGGAAGTGTGTGAGATACTGGCTTCTGCAACACCACAGGCTTGGGGCAGTGTGGCTGGAAAGCTGCTTTCAGGAAAGGACCCAGGGGTTGTAATTGACAAACAACTCAATATGAGCCAGCAGTGTGCCCAAGTGGCAAAGAAAACCAATGGCATCCTGGCTGGGATTAGAAATGCTGTGGCCAGCAGCAGTAGGGAGGTGATTGTCCCCTGGTACTCTGCTCTGGTGAGGCCTAACCTAGAGTGTTTTGTTAAGTTATGGGTACCTCAGTACAAGAGGGA
>WBNM01007034.1:1789-15116 GCA_013399055.1 Ramphastos sulfuratus
TAATACAGAAACAGAACTCCCCTCCCAGAAATCAGAGACCCCAGGAGGGGCTCCCAACCACCCTTCCACATTCTCCCCACCCCTATACCTTACCCCAAGGTTTTGAGGATCGGCCAGAGGAGGAGTTAGAAGAAAAGTGATTAGTGAAATTAATTTGTCGGAGAGAAGAAACCAGAAGTTGCAGGACAGCCCCAGACACTGTGCCCCAGAGAGTGCCACAAGCCTGACTGTCTTATCTAATGTTTATGTTCTTAGTTTTATCTGTGTCAGCAAGCCTATGAGTGAAGTAGACATCACCATTGTTTCCTTTTCACAACCTGTAACATAATTTTCTCAATTAAAATATTCCAATTAGCCTTAAACCAGCACACCATGGTATTTCCATACCATTAATTCCTTTAAAATAAAAAAAAATTCATTTAGTACATGGTAGCATTTTTGTGACATTCTGAAATAAAGTAATAATTTTACTCTTTACTGGTAATGGTGAATCAGTGAGATTAAATATTAAATGCAGTATGTAATTTTGGTAATAAAATTTAGAGCTCATTAAAGGACACTTGAACTGTTAAGCAGCAATATTTCTGTACCAGTATTTTATAAACATTTCAATTACTACAGGTTGACAACATAGAAAGGGAGGTGTGAAATATTCTAATCACTGTATAGGACACAGAGTGCAGGCTCAGTTTGCTGAAAAATAAAAGATGATGTTTCAACGTAATCATAACTGCACAGCAAATTGAACTTCTTAAAATATATATATATTATTTATAGAGCATTTCTAATTTGTGCCTTTCAAGGACCTTCTGAAGGACCGTGTGCTACTTCTGTTCACTATATCATTTTACTATTGTCCCTAGAACAATGACTGCAAATGTCACATAATACAGCAAATGTCACCTAATACAGCATCCTGATTCTGTGGAAATCCTTAATGTCAAACATTTATTTAGCTCTTTTCCTGATAACTGTCATGTATGTTATGTGGAGAAAAGCAGAACAAAAAACCAAACCAAACCAAACACCAAAGTAGACATCTGTGTGAAGAACCTGAAAGAAGAAAATTGATTGAGTAATTCAACTTCATTTCCAAGATGTTCTCTGTTTTCCAGTTGCAAATGAAAAGGAGATGCTAACTAAAGTACGGAGAAAAGAGAAATCTAGTGGTAGAAGAGGTAAGAAAATGTGCACTTTTGGAATTTGTACTTCCTCCACCAATATATGATTGAGGGCTAAAGAACTTTTTATTTTGAGCTTAATGAACTAAGAAAATAATGCAAAATATTAACTTATTCTCTTCAGAATTCTGAAATGTGTATTATTATCTAGTAGGGGCAAGGCCTTTTTGTCATCCCATTTTGTTGGCACTACCATGAATCTACTTCTCTGAAGGCAGCAGACTTTCAATCCATGAGGATGAATTCACCTTTCTGGTAAGTGCAGTGCTGCTATTCTTTGAAATTAAAAGGATGGGTAAAAGTTACTCAAAAGTACAAGTAAATCCGGTACAAACACTTCATCAGTGTAACTCTATTTCAAAGCTCTTTGGTCCATCAGCTGAGGTACTCAGTAGAAGGGTAGGCTGTTCTTCAATGTGTTGATCTCTTTGTTAGTTCTCATTGTGCAAGTGTGAAGGGAACACTTCTTAACTGACAATTTATTATTAATGCTTAAGTCACACAAGGGTTATTGAGCCTTGGTTTTTTTTGGTTTTTTTTTCTTATTAGTTCAATAGTGTATTTTATTCACATAGACAAATGCTTTCAAATTCTATGAACTTTACAATCTCATATACTTCTATGATTAGAAAATGATATGCTGTAATGGGTTAACACAAGGGTTGACCTGCATGGTCTCTCAACATTGAAGTGAGGGGAAAGCAATACACAAAACCCTGGTGGTGAGTTAAAGACATATGATAAGAGTTTATTGAATAAAACAGATAACATACATGCACAATTAATTTAGATAATAATCTAATTAAATACAATGCATGTTTATCTTAGCTTAGCATATTTGCTGCAATATACAGGGGGAAAAAACGGCATAAAAGAAAAGAAGAGTGCTACCCCATTCCCCCTCATCTCACCACCAACACTGAAAAAAAACCCCAGACCCAAAAGTACCAATCAGAATAGGAAGACTCTCATGTTGCAATCTGTACTTCAATCCCCATAATACTTTGCTCCAGCTAGCACTTTAGTTTTGAAGCTGTCATGAGGCAGGATGGTGTGAATACCAGCAGACTAAAAACTCAACCCAAGATATATGCTCAACCACTTTCAGAATTCATATCCCTTACAGTTTGATGGCATCGCATCACACTGGATGCCTTTATCTACTATGCTTTATACTCTTTTAGGCTCAACTTGCCAAGCCATTGGTTCCATACAGTCCAATAAATCCAGTTGTCCCTCTCCTCCATTTTCTTGGAGGCAAGGCCCCTCTAATACTGACTGGAATCACTCACATCTTGTGAAGATCCTTTGGGAGTCTCTCCAGATGGATCGGAAGCAGTATCAGTTCTGCTCTTTTGGGGGAATTTCCCAGTGGAAACTGGGGCAGCATTCTTCCAGGGAGAATTTCCTTGTAGCTCATGGACTTGAGCAGCTAGGACTGAAGTACATTTTCTGTCTCACCTGCTTGTGTCCTCTCCATGGTCATGCAAGTAGTACCACAGAGTACACCATGGTATTCCAGACTCTCCCGTGTGCACAGAAGTGCCAGTTCCTCATGGTCAAAATATGGGACAGTCAGCTGGGGAATAGAACATACTCTCTTGGATTCACTAGACCTTCCAAAACAGTTCCTTCACAGCTGAAACACAGGCCTGTACAGAGGATAGGAGACTTCCCTCACATTGCTGGAGCCCATTAATAATTTCATGCATCCCTGGCTATCTTTCAAGGCCAGAGATGAAACTGAGTGACTACTCCTGGCTCTTTCTTCTGTTCCCATGAAGACCTTGATTGATCCTCATCCTTACTAGATCAGCTGCTTTCTTTCTATGTTTCTTTTCCCATGTAGGTGGAACTAATACTGTCACAGGCTGACTCTCTCTGTTCAGGAATGAAATTCCAAAACACTGGAGATGATGACTGTCCTAGGCACTTGTCCATACTCTCCCAGGCACCCTGACACTCATAATTATCCAGCCTCTGAGTAGATCTCCAGGTGGTATTCTTGGGAAAGATCTGTATTGCTCTGGACAGCACCTGGCCCATCAATTGAGTGAGATTACCTTTAAACCAAGTAGCTGGTGGAATAATCATATCATAACATGCCAGTAACCAGCAGAATAGCAATGGCATAGCTTTAAGTCATTCCTCTGAGATGATGAGCACCACCACAGAGAGCACATCAATTACCAAGTGCACATTAGCCCCACCTACCCCTGAAAAGCAAGTGAATCCACATAATGAACATATCACTGGAAAAAAAATGTACATAAAACTCTCTCAACAAGGCTCAAGAGTTAACTGAAGCCTCTCATCATCTCACTTGTTATCTCAACCCTTTCATCTCCTGCCAAAACAAATGTAGTTAAGACAGATGATTTTCAAGCCACACCAAAAAGAGACCATCCTGGGTTAATACAGCCTGCTCTCACTAGCCTCCCTCCTGCCAAGAGAAAGTCTAACATGGATTGTCCTGGGTTAACACAGTTACTGTCACAAACCCTGTTTCCTAGAGATGAGAGGGAAAGTAACACAAAAAAAAACCCCTCTCTGGGTTGAGATAAGGAGTTTACCAGATTGATACAATGTACAATTACCTCTGCTTATTTCACAGAAAACCACAGAAAAATGCAAAAACAGCAGCAGAAGCCAGCTACCTCTCCCAGTCTCTCACCATCAACCCTCACCATGCCCAGCAGAAAAAAGACCAATGCCCCAATCCCAGAAATTGGAAAAAGTTTAATCTACTAGAACCCAATCCTGCTCAGTATCATCACAAACTTGATAGCATTTCGGTTTGTGGATTGGACTTTGCACACCAGGTAAAGAATCTATTTTTGAGTCAACAGAAATGGACTGAAGCCCTCGTAAGGGGAATATACTGGGATTTGATATATTAGCAGGTGGATGGTGGCATCTCAAGGGTCTTTATTGATACCAGTGCTGTTCAATACATTCATCCATGATATACCAGGATTGAGTGCACCCTGAGCAAATTTGTAGATGATACCAAGCTAAGTAGTGGGACTGATGAGACTGAAGGACAGGATGCCATCCAGAGGGATCTGGACAGGCTGGAGAGGTGCGCTGAAAAGTATTTTAACATTATAAAATGCAAAACACAAGGTTCTACACCTGGATCAGGACAACTCTCGATATCAATACAGTTTGGGGGGATCACAAAATTGAAATTAACCCTGCAGGAAAGGACTTTGGGGTACTGTGGATGAGAAGCTGGATATGAGCCAACAATGCACACCCGAAGACCAGAAGACAAATCACATCCTGGAATGCATCAAAAGAAGCATGGCCATCAGGTTGAGAGAGGTGATTTTGCCACTTTGCTCTGGTGAGAGCTCACCTGGAGAGTATTGTGTCCAGCTCAGGAGCCCCCAACACAAGAGAGACATGAATCTGCTAGAGCAGGTCCAGAATAGAGACACAAAGATGATCAGAGGGCTAGAGGATCTCTCCCACAAAGGCAGAATTTGGGCTCTGCAGAGACCTTATAGCTACATTTCATTACCTGAATGGAACCTGCAGGAAGGCTGGGAAAAACTGTTTAGAAGGGCTTGTAGTGATAAGGCATTGGTTTTAAACTGGAGCAGAGTAGATTTGGTTTAGACATAATGAAGTTATTTACAATGAGAGTTGATAAAATGCTGGAACAGGATGTCAAGGGATATGGTTGAGGCCCTGGAGACATCAGACTCAATGTGGTCCTGGGCAGCCTGATCTAGTTGGAAGTGTTCCTGCTCACTGCAAGGGGGCTGGACAAGATCAGGAACCTTTTCAACCTGACACAATTTGTCAATCTGTGAATCTGCCCAGTGGCTGTGTGTGGAGTTTTGGGAGCTGTTGGGAGGAACCTACTCATTTTAAAACTCTGCAGATTTTCCCTGTGTGGTTGCTGTCTAAACGGACTTGTGCTACTCAGTATTTCTTCTCAGACACAGCTAAACAGAGTATTTCACAAGTGATTAATGATCCATAAAAGAGGCAAATAATTGCCCACATTCATTCCCTCGTAACTGGCCAGTCCATAAACCTGATGGGCACTGACATTTGACAGCTGATTACAGAAAACTGAGTAGTAATACACCACCATTAACAGCTGCTGTCCCAAGTATAACCTCAGTGGCAATACAGGCTGCTTCCCACTTATGGATGGTTGCTTTAAATGTTAGAAATATGTTGTTCCTTTAAGGGTGGAAGACAAACCCCAATTTGCTTTCATCTGGAAAAGGACACAAGACACCATTGTTAGGTCTCACAGAGATCTACATATTTCCCCACGATTGTCACAATGCCCTAGCTGCGCTTCTGGACACTATGAATGTTCCAGCAGGCACTCACTTATACCAATACATAGATGACATTTTGGTAGGTGTGAATAACAAGGAACAGGTTGGCTTAACAGCCCAGGGTATCTCGAATTTCCTAACCAAAAATGGATTAGACATTCTACCTTCCAAATGTCAAGGTTCAAGATGAGATATTAAATTTCCTGGAGCTTGGTGGATAACTGACTCTGTACCTGCTGATATACTGCCAGCTACTCAAAAGCAGAAAACACCAAACAAGGCAGAATTACAACAGATACTGGATATACATTAGGTTATTGGAGAAAATACATACATGGGTTTTCAGGCATGGGATTGGACTCCACAACATACAGAGCTTCTTAATGTCATAAAAGATGAGCTTAAGCGTTACCAAAGGCTAGGCCCACTACATAAACAAGACTTCATAAGGGCAGAATGAAAGGTTTCTGAATATGCCTTCTATTCTTATATACTCCAAAATAAATACACTGAGGGGTTTGGGCAGAACTTTATTATTTCCATCCACTTCATTTAAGAAAACTGAATAATGGTATTGCAAGTGTGACTTCTCTCACTTAGCACAGTCAAAGAAGCAGAGAGGTTATGTATTATAATGCAAGACCCTTTCCCTCTGTTAAATTTGATCCTCAAGGGATCACCTCCACTTGAGAGAGTAGCACAAAAGGCACAATGCAGAAGTGGTATGCCTCTTTAGAAGTAATTGGACAATTACTGCAACTAAAAGAGGGTGCAGCTAAAAGTTGCAACAACCTGTGAATCCAGACACAGTTGTTAGATCGACCCTGCAAACCTTCTCCAATTACGGAAGAACACAAACTGATCATAGACTCAAATACAGAAAGAGTGTGCCTCAAGGATGTATTTGCCCATCATATGGGATACAGGTGGCAATATAAAGCAGCATCATTAGAGACCGGTACTGGGAAAATAGTTGTAGAATAAGGAGAAGGTAATGCACATGAAAGGGAATTGTCCTCTGTTTTGTGGGTGCCTCCATAACAAGCCCTTTTCCCTCAGTCCGTATTTCACACATGCAAGAACACATACTGTGTTCCTATTCTCCTTGTATATTTATGGATATGAATGGAACATTGTGAAATGTAGAACGATCTATTTCTGAATAGTTTGCTGTTAACTTTAACCAATTCTATGTTTAGCTTAAGCATAGGCTTGCAGAGATGCAGCCAATCAGATCGTGATGTTAGGGTCATGTGATTAGTTCAGAAGCTTATATAAGGCAGTGTTTGGCGTGAAATAAACATCTTTGGAAGTTATAGTGGAGTTCATACCTGAATGTCCTATTGCTATAAATGATGACTTCAGTCATGATCCTTATAGAGACTCCTTATAGAGACTCCTTATAGAGAGTGTGTAGGCCGTGGGGCAAGTGCAGTTCCTATAACAACCCTAACTGCATTTAAAAGAAAGAAAAAGAAAACGGCGAATTTGAGAGCCAGGCAAAAACTAAGACACCTCTGAAGCTCAAAGAGAGAGGTGAGCAGTTTGAAACTAATACTTAATTTGGGCACTAGAGGTTATCAAATGACGAAAGAACAGAACACTATAGTAGCAGTTTTAACCCAAATCTTGCAGAAGAGAGGCATTACGTAAGAAGAAAAGAAACTTCACACCTAGTTAGCCTGGCTTAGAGAACATTCAGAGGGTTGTACCATAAAGAATGCTTTTGAACTGGTTACGCAGGTAAAGGAGCAGAAGATGTTAATAGATGCAGAAATGAACGGATATGAAACTGCATCATCATGCCTTAGAACATGGCAGTTCATTAGAGACTCTTTGGGACAGTTGAGCCGAAAATCGGCTGCCTCAGCGATTGCCGCCACTTCCTCGGACCCAAGGTTTCCATTGCCTTTTGAATGGCAGTGCTCCTCTCTCTCCGCTCTGATCTCAATGTTTGGGAGCAACGGGCTGAAGCCGTGGTGCCAAGGCCCTGCCAGCGCAGCGAGGCTTCCCGCAGATCCTTATTCGTGATGGCCTCCAGGCAGGCTCAGGTTCAGGTCACCGGCAGCAGCTGCAAGCTCTCCAGCAGCGGTGGCACCAGCTCTGCCCCACCGTCAGCCACAGGCGACGGGAGCACAACACGGGCAGAGATGGCAGTGGTGGCACAGTGAAGTCCAACGTGGATGCAGGCTGCTAATCCAGGGGTACAGATAGCCATCCACCAACCTCTGCACACACAAACGTACACACACACACACACACACACACATATACACACACACACATGCCCCTTACTCAGTGGAAACTTGGAGAGAGGGGGGAGGGAAGTTACTGATGCACGATGTGCCAAGGCTACAGAGGCGGCCTGCAGGGAAAGGAGGAGCCACCGCTGGGGCCTGACCCGCTCACAAAAAGAAGGCGACAGCCGCAGGTTCCAGCACCGGATTCAGGCTAACAGTGGCGCTGCGAGAGCAGGCAGCACAGAGTCAGCGGGCTGGAACTGCTGGCTTGGTCAGGGGACCACTGGATATCAGTGAGGATGGGCTGCAGCATTGTCATCCTGGAGCAGCATAGTGCCGGACAGGAGACGGTGATCCACTGCACAGCCGTGCCCACACCCGCTGCCTCCTGTACCCTCAAGGTTGATCCAAAAAAGGAAAAGACACAGTGCATGGAGAAGTTTGCAAACTCAGACCATACACAGTCTCTGAGAAATAATGGTGTCTCCAATACTAAGAATATGAGCAGAGAGTTTAATGCATTTCAGATGTTTCCTCCTTATTTACACCATTTTTTTTTCTAGTTAGCAATTTCCAATAGGTCTTTCAAATTGAGCTCTGCATTGTTTAATGCTTCCTACTTGCCTGAGCACAACACACTGTGAAAGTAGCATCTACATGCTTAACTTAAATAGTTAGTTAAAGGTTAAAAAGGTTTTCACAGAATCACAGAATGTCAGGGGCTGGAAGGGACCTCGAAAGATCATCCAGTCCACCCCCTCTGCCAGAGCAGGATTACCTATACCAGATTACACAGGAATGCATTCAGGTAGGTTTTGAGTATCTCCAAAGATCGACACTCTACAACCCCCCTGGACAGCCTGTTTTATAGGTTCCTGAGGAATATTAAGAACTAGACATAATTAGAACAGTTCATAATTATTACAGGTTCTAATTTCAGAAAAGGCCTTGAATAGGCATACACCTACAGTGATACAAAGGTTTAAAAAAAACATTAATTTACCTGTCATCCGTATTATTAAGTAAATTAAAGATTAGCCCAAGTACATGTTTATGATCCTGAGAACAAACCTGAGTTTATCAATGACCCAAGAAAGAACAAATGTATGATAGTATAAACCAAGCTGATATTAGGATGCCTAAATAAGTCACAATGTATCATGTTAGATTTTTAATTTAATCCCTTAAAAAAAAAAATCTAACCTGCCCAAAATAGTTGGAGAGAGGCCCCACTTTATAATATGGAAAAAAACCAAAACAAAAAAAAAAAAAAAAAAACCAAAAAAAACCCAAAACCCCACACTCTAATTTGTCCATCTGACTGCAGAATAAGAAAAGGGGACTCTTACTCTGTATTAAACATAGGTTTACCTTATTGTTTCTCTTATGAAACTAGGGTATCACATATCTTACCCCTAATAATATAGTTCATGACTCACAGTAAAAATAGTATCAATGGGAAGTTCTTTGTTTATGTGGCAATGACGGATCAAAATCAAGCAACTGCTTCAATTTCAAAAGCTTAGTTTTCTTCCTCAACTTTTCAAATACTGAAACATTGTTAACCTGGGGTTTCTACTTATATTCAGAAAAGTTATCAAATTCAAATCCTCAGCTAAAGTGCTGATTTATATATCAATGACATGATTGCTCTAACTTTTACACTTATCTTTGTTTTTTCTGTTCTCTTCCCCATACTGTCAATGAAAAATTTTTTACATGGATAGTATGAAAACTTCACTCTGTTGTACACATGTTGAGAAAGACAATAAATGACAAAAGAAAAATTAAAACTGGATATGTCTAAGTAATAGTAATACATTGAAAGGACTTACTAGAATTTTATTCTTCTTTTTTTTGTTATCATTTGTGTTAATTTTTGTTTCCCTTTAACACAGCTAGTGAAAGCTATGTGTGAAAAATACAGATACAAAATCCAACAAGCTTTATGTAAAATTTTAAAGTGAAATTGGAAACTTCTATTTACTTTTAAGAGTCCATATGTGCAGTACTTAAAAATTGCATCTACATTTAGGTTTTAAAACCAAATGAAAATCATTTGTTCCTTCATTTTTTCTTTGGCCAAGATTAGCATTCATTTTTCTTTGGCAAGCTGAAGTTTCCACAACATCTGACACTGAACCAAAATGTCCTGACCCTGAAAACTGAACTTCTGTCAACAACTAAGAAAAGTATAAAAAAGTAGAAGTCTGATATGGGGATCAATATAGGGATGAGGCAGAGAGAAATTAGTCAGAATGACAAGGACAGAAGGGTCTAGAAAACAATGAATGATGAATTTTCCTTTCGTAGTAAGTGTCCATGAAACTTATTGAAGATATTTTTTCCATAATATGTATTTTATAGAGAAATCATTAATGGGATCAACACAGTATACAAACTAGAAATTCTGGCTTCACTTATTTCTGGAAAACTACATCCAGAATCAACATTACTGTTGGAAAATAAACTCATGAATCTCAGGAAATATCTATGTTAATCATATTAAGCAACCATCAATTCTTTTCTCACATCACCTTTCTTGGGCTAAAGTAGGACAAATTCTTTATTTTCCAGACCATCTTTTCCTTCAAATACAGGCTCATATTTTTGCTCTTTTCACTTATCACACATTTTCTATTTTCTGGCAATATTGCGTAGTATTGCCCCAGTAAAGGTCAGTAAAGACTACCAGTGCTTTACACTTCACACTTCTGGACTATTACAAAAGGACAAACCACCAGGGAGACCAGCTTCCTGGTAAGGAAACAGAATAGTAGTATTTCCAAACACAGAATGATACTACCTTTTTAGGAGATAGGCACTCAAAGCATGATGTCATAGCCTTTACATCAACAACATAGAAATCCAAACTACCCACATTTCTAAAGGTGCAAGAACAACTCATTCCTTATCTGTCTTCAGACAGTATCACATTAGAAATAGCTGTTTTGGCAATCAGTACATCTTGGATACACCTACATGATGCAAAACCACGTTTCTTTACAGAGGCATGAATGGACACCAAATTTAGTTATGGGAAAAGGACAAGCACAGTTTTGACATGCTTCACTCAGGTCACATAACTTCAAAAGCAAACTGCTGGCTAAGCTGTCAGCTCGTGGCATGGATGGCAACACTCTGTGCTGGGTTAGGAACTGGCTGGAGGGCCAAGCCCAGAGAGTGGTGGTGAATGGTGCCACATCCAGCTGGAGGCCTGTCACTAGCGCTGTCCCCCAGGGATCAGTACTGGGCCTCTTTAACATCTTCATTGATGATCTGGATGAGGGCATTGAGACAGTCATCAGCAAGTTTGCAGATGACACCAAGCTGGGGGCAGATGTTGGTGGGTTGGAGGGCAGAAGGGCTCTTCAGCAGGACCTCGAGCGCCTGGACAGATGGGCAGAGTCCAAGGGGATGGCTTTCAACAAATCCAAGTGCTGGGGGCTGCACTTTGGCCACAACAACCCCATGCAGAGCTACAGGCTGGGGTCGGAGTGGCTGGAGAGCAGCCAAACAGAAAGGGATCTGGGGGTGCTGATTGACACCCGCCTAAACATGAGCCAGCAGTGTGCCCAGGTGGCCAAGAAGGCCAATGGCATCCTGGCCTGCATCAGGAATAGTGTGGCCAGCAGGAGCAGGGAGGTCATTCTCCCCCTGTACTCTGCACTGGTTAGGCCACACCTTGAGTACTGTGTCCAGTTCTGGGCCCCTCAATTTAAGAGGGACATTGAGGTGCTTGAACGTGTCCAGAGAAGGGCAACGAGGCTGGTGAGAGGCCTCGAGCACAAGCCCTATGAGGAGAGGCTGAGGGAGCTGGGATTGTTTAGCCTGGTGAAGAGGAGGCTCAGGGGAGACCTTCTTGCTGTCTACAACTACCTGAAGGGTGGTTGTGGCCAGCAGGAGGTTGCTTTCTTCTCTCAGGCAACCAGCACCAGAACAAGAGGTCACAGTCTCAAGCTGTGCCAGGGGAAGTTTAGGCTCGAGGTGAGGAGAAAGTTCTTCACTGAGAGAGTCATTCCCCACTGGAATAGGCTGCCCAGGGAGGTGGTGGAGTCACCGTCCCTGGAGGTGTTCAAGGCGAGTTTGGACGTGGCACTTGGTGCCATGGTCTAGTCTTGAGGTCTGTGGTAGTGGGCTGGACTTGATGATCTTTGAGGTCTCTTCCAACCTTGCTATACTGCGATACTGTGATACTGTGAAAAGCAGGGCTTTTTAATCTGGGTAAAGCTACTGAGCTGATGTGACTGTACAGCTTTTTGTATATGACAGCTAATTTTCATAGACTTTTAAACTAGATGTCCAAACAAAGTGAATCCAGTGAATACTAATAAAGACTTAACTGGGTCTTTAATAGTAACAAACTTGGCACAGACATAGTCACTGAAGAAAGACCTGTGTACTTATTGAATTATAAAGCAAGGAATCCCAGAGCTACTTATGCTGAGGCCACAAGGATGAATGGGGAACTTGAGCATCTCCTCTACAAAGAGACTGAAAAACCTGGGGCTGTTTAGTCTGGAGAAGAGGAGACTGAGAGGAGATCTTATCAATGTATACAAATATCTGAGGGGTGGATGTCAAGTAGATGGGGCCAATCTCTTTTTGCTGGTCAGCAGCAATAAAACAAGGAGCAACAGCTACAAATTGGAACATAGGAGGTTTCAGCTCAACATGAGGAGAAACTTCTTTACAGTGAGGGTGACGGAATCCTGGAACAGGCTTCCCTGAGAGCTTGTGGAAACCCTCCTGGATGCATCCTCCTGTGCAAATTATCCTAGGGGATCCTGGCTTGGCAGGGGGGTTGGACTCAATGATCTCTGGAGGTCCCTTCCAAACTCTAAAGTTCTGTGATTCTGTAATTCTGTGATGACCCTCTGTTAGTATCTGTGTTAAATAGTACACTCTACTGACATAATAACTTTGAACTGGCAAAGGACAGAATTTCTCTTTATACTGTTTCACTGTTTAGTACCATACTAATAAAACAAGTTCTGTCACTTGGTTTCAGCAGGAAAACACCTCTATTTTTTCTTTAAATACTAATGAATACTAATAAATTCATTCAAGTCTTGTGGAAGGCTAAATTAGGCCTAAACATGTCCTGGCTTGTCCAGACACATCTTCTGCTCTCTCTCTCCTTCTACTGATGGGAGAAGCAACTGCTGGAAAGGAAAACAAAGGCTGTGATGCTCCGAGTCTCCTTCTCTCCTTCTAAAATTGTAAACAGCGTACCTCACATGTTTATACATTTGTTTGAGTTCTGCCCTAAAAGGACTTTACCTAATATGGTTTGTTTTGGCAAAGTGACATTCTGATTGGCTAATCTGTGGCCAAAGAACTATTAGTCTCAGGCTATACTGATAAAAAACAGATGAGCAGGTAAACACACCATGCTCTGCATTAGTATGCTCTGCCATGCTCTTGCCTTGATATACTTCTGCCATTGCTTCTGCCTCACTGTGGATGCATCTTGCCATGCTCTATCAGCTACATAATAACAAGCCCTGATACTTTGGGTTTGTATACCTGAAAACTGCCTTGTCTCAGTTTACCAGAAGACTGGTATTAAGTGCCTTCACAACATTGTGCCTGCCTGCAT
>WBNM01007037.1:0-58579 GCA_013399055.1 Ramphastos sulfuratus
GGAAAAAAAAATAGAAAGAAAAAGCCACCTATCTCAGTGTCATTTTTCACAGAGAAAAAAACCCAATCAAACAAACAAACAAAAAAACCCAAAAAACATTTTCAAACTGACCAAAATGTGAAAGAATGTGATAGTGGCTTTGCATTTCACCATGAATATTTCAAATACATCTGATTTCTACACATGCTAGGGTTGCTAACATGTAAAATCACTTGATTTAACCCTTCTTCTCTAAGAAGTGCTCATGAGAAATTGAGCCTTTTAACTGTAAAAATAGCCAGAATACTTAGTACTCTAGTCTTGAAAAACAGGAAAAAAATCACTCTTGGATTATTAATTTCTTTTCTTTGGCTGAACTAAAATAAGCTTTTTATCCAGTTACAACTATTATATATTCTTCAGCAGATGCGAGGCGTGAAGGTCAATGATAAATTCTTCCTGCTGTGATGTTTTCTGGGCCCTGAAATCACATATAATACTCATTTTCTTTGCATTATTTTGTGGTGTTACTTTGTTGAGCTAAAGACTGTTTCAAGATTATCTTTGCTGAAGGCAGGGAATTGAGAGAGAAAAGGAATCCTTCTTTTTATTTAACTTCTAGCTGAAGGGACTTGGCCTTGGTTTTCTATTGTTATAGAAAATCTTTCCAGAGATGCAGGGGAGAGTGTTTGTGCTGTCATGTAGAATGGTTTTGGTTGGAAAAGACCTTAAAGATCATCTCACTCTAATGTCCCTGCCACAAACAGCAGTATCTTCCACTAGATCAGGTCACTCAAATCCCCATCCAACCTGTCCTTGAACACTACCGGGAATGAGTCATTCATGTTTAGTGTGAAGGAGGTAGAGGCTTCTGGAAAGAACAGTGGGGTTTTTTTTTTTGCATTAACCTTGGGTGCTTTTCCACTTGAACCAGCATGAATGGCATCCTAAAAACAGGTTTGTAATGGCTTCAAGTGGATTTGAATCAGGCTGTCTTAGAATCATAGAATGATTTGGATTGGAAGGGACCCTAAAGATTATCTACTTGCAACCCCTCCGCCATGGCCAGGGACCCCTCCCACAAGATCAAGTTGCTCTGGAAAACTCGTCCAGGGACAAGGCATCCTCAACTTCCTTGGGCAACATCTTTCAGCATTTCCCCACTCTCATAGTAAAGACTTTTTCCCTAATGCCCAATTGTAATGAAAGGTATTAAAATTAATAATGATATAAATTTTGATATCCAGGCAGAGATTGTTAATAACTATGAAAACTGTTTATTAACATTAAATCTCACCACAAAACTTATATACAAGGTTCAAAAACGCACGGTTTGGAAATGTATACATACAGGGAACAGGCAAAACTGGAAAACTTTAAAGGCAACTAGCATAAGCAAACATTTTTTATGGTAGAGAAGGTTTGTGCGGTGTGGCTTGCACCGCTTGCAGTTGATTACCCTGCTTAGCCACTGGATGGGCGCAGGAAGCTCTTTCTGCTTATGGCAGAAGGCAATCAATGATTACAAGAGGCTTGAAGTATTTACTCACAAAAATATCACAGGAAAACAATACCCAAGCACGTGGTGGGGCTGCTGCCGGGCCGAAAGCTGCTGGAGGCTTTGAAGGGAGGCAGACGATCTCTGACCTGGTCCTGGCTGTCTTGGTAGCAGACTCATGTGGAGGCAGGACGTGCAGTCTCGGTGTGCAGTCTCGGTGTGCAGTCTCGGCGTGCAGTCTCGGTGTCACGCTGGCTGGTCCTGGCTCTCTTGGCAGCAGGCCGACCGCATGGATGCCTCAGCAGGCATGGACACAATAGCAGAGCGAGAGAGGAGCGAGAGCAAGCGAGCGAGCTTGTGCTACCTGCTCATCCTTTATATAGTTCAGCCCGAGACTGATGGGCCTTTGGACATAGACTAGCCAATCAAGATGGCACTTTGCCCAGTTTGCCCATATTAGGTGAAGCTGGGGCTTTTGTGGCCACCACCCCCAGCTCAGAAGGAGGGGGGGGCAGGGGAGCATGCCTGGGCAAGCCAGGACATGTACAAGCCCACCTTGGCCTTTTCAGGCCTACCACGACACCAATCTAAATCCACTCTGATCTAGTTTCAGACTATTGACTCTTGTACTATCACCACAAGCCATCATGAAAATCCTCCCTCCAGTTTTCCTGTAGTTCCCTTCAGGTACTGGAAGGTCACTATAAGGTCTTCCTGGAGCCTTTTCTTCTCTAGGCTCCCTCAGCTTAAGGGAGGTGCTCCATCCCTCTGACCATCTGCCAGGTAGTAGTTTTCTGAATTTTGTTCTTGTGATTGGAGTTCCAAACCTGTGACTGCAGACTCTTCTCCGCCACCCTGGAGTGGCCATGCCATAACCTGTGTGACTCTGTGACACAGATGACACAAGTGCTGCTCACCTGTACCTGATCTGCCACTGCAGGTGACTTCAAAGTCCTGTTTGAGTCTATAATGGGAGTCAGGGTCACCAAAATGTGCTTCTTTGACTTGCTTGTCAGTGAGCTCTAGACACCAACCTTGCTCCTCTCAGAGAGATAGGAAAGGGTAGGGCTGGTGTTCTTAGATGTGTTTCTGCAGTCTCTTAATTGAGCTGTTAGTGCCAGTGATTGGCACAATGGCACTCATAGAATGATAGGGGTTGGAAGGTGCCTCTGGTGACCATTGAGGCCAATCCCCCTGCCAAGGCAAGTTCACATAAAGAGGCCACACAGGAACACAGTAGGCAGGTTTGTAAAGTCTCCAGAGGAGGAAACTCCACAAAATCTCTGGGCAGCAAAGAAGTTTCTTCTCATGTGAGGCAGAACTACTTTTGTTCCAGTTTGTGTCAATTGTCCTTCGTCCTATCACTTGGCACCATTGAGGAGACTGGCCCCATCTTCTTGACACCCATCCTTGAGGTATTTGCAAACATTGATCAGATGCCCTCTCAGGGCAAGGAATCTGTTTTGTATAACAGTTGTGTACAAGGAGATGTTAGGTAACGGTTTGACTCAATGATGTTATTGTCTTTTCCAATCAGACAATTTTATGATTCTATGATTTTATGATTCTGTGATTCTATGATTCATCCTTCTCTTCTCTAAGCTAAACAGCCCCAAGTCTGTAAGCCTTTCCTCATAAGAGAAAGAAGAAGGAGAAACTGAGTTGGGGAATGGTATGGCTGTCATCTCCTGGTTTGGATGAACAAATCTAGACAGTGAGCAAACCAAGTGCCTGGGAGACTCTCTGAGGCACCATAGGAGGATTTTTTATTTTATTTTCTACCATTTTTGCATTCTACCACAGGAATTAGAAAAAGTTCTACTGCTGTCTAAGAAGTCAAAGCCTGATTCAGCTTGCTGCCACAGTGTGACTCCGCCTTCTCTGGCATGCATTGGCACACACATTTGAAGAATATAGCAGAGGTACTCAGGCAAATCCATTCCAAAGAAACTGCACCTCCTTCCAGTATAAAACCTCTTACATACTCCTGGCAGCTTTTTCTTAGTTAAAAGGGCTCTAAAATCTCATGTCCAGCTATGGGAGTATTTTCCTCTGAGCAGATATTGTAGATGAAAGATGCAAAATCTGCCTCAGGGAAGCCACACACAAGGTATAATACAGGGTTATACTGGGAGTCAGGCTGGGAAGGCAAAATTAATATTATTTAAGAACACTGTGATGTTCTTAAGACTACTCATGTTGCATCAAAAGCTACCACAAATCCCACTAGCCACTGAGTTTTGGAAAATTAAGTTGTTTAAAGATTGTGGTCCCTGCCTTCTCCCAGGCAGAAGCCTGTGATGCCATAAAAGCTCAACTCTTTAAAGGCATCTTGAATATCTCCTGACAGTGAGACTGTTTCCTTACCCACTACAGTTAGCAATGAGGAAGTCTTGTAAATTGTGCTATCAATTTGGACAGCCTGACTCTAAACAGCCATAGGAAGTTCTCGGGCTGTTAATCTCAATATGATTTCTTTATCATTCTTTCCATATAAGCAGGAATGTGCCTAAGATTTTATGGAAATCATTATAGTAGCAACAGTAATTATTAGTAATTAATTGCAATAGTAAATAATAGTATATTTTTTACTACTACTTGTTATTGTTATTATTATATTATTATGCTGAATATGATTATAATAATAATGATAATTATTATTGATTATGATGATGCTTTCATAATGGAACTTTGCACACACGCCTTTAAATCTGATGCTGTAAGAAACTCTAATCTTGTGCAGATTCTTGTCTCTGACATCTGACCAGTTAGTAGGATTATCCAGGTATTTAACATTATATCAGTGGGATAAAGTTTAACAAAACTGAGTGCACCTGTGTCACAACAACTCCATGAATGCTCCAGACTTGAGGCAGGGTGGCTGGAAAACAGTACAGCAGAAAAGGACCTGAGGATGCTGGTGAATGGCTGGCTGAACATGAGCTACCAGTGTGCACAGGTCAGCAGCATTCTGGCCTGGATCAGAACCAGTTGTGTCCAGCAGTAGGGTAGTGATTATGCTGCTGTACTTGGCACTGGTGAGGCCACAGCTTGAGTGTAAGGTTCAGTTCTGGACACTACAATGTAAGAATGACATTGAGGTCCTGGAGCAAATCTGGAGAAGAACAGTGAGGCTGGTGAGGGGTTTGGAGGGCATGTTGTACAAGGAGCAACTGAGGGAACTGGGATTGTTTGGTCTGGAGAAGATAAGGCTAAGGGGAGAGATCTTATTGCTCTCTACCACTCCTTAAAAGGGGGTTGGAGTGAGGCCAGTGCTAGTCTCTTTTCCAAAGTAATTAGTGATAAGACAAGAGGAAATGGACTTAAGTTGTGCCAGGGGATGTTTAGATTGCATATCAGGAAAAATTTCTTTTCTGCAAGGGTGGTCAGGCATTGGAACTGGCTACCCAGGGAGGTGATGGAGTAATCATCTCTGGAGGTATTCAACAAGTGCGTACATGTGATATAGTTTAGTTGTCATGGTATCTGGGTTATTGTTGGACTCAAAGGTCTTTTCCAGCCTTAACGATTCTATGATTTGATGATATAAGGATACAACTTTTATTGGATAGTATAATCACTCCCACTGATTCAAAGTCTGCCTTTTGATGACAGAGTATTGTAAATAAATATGGAGGGGAAAAAAACCAAAATCAATAACTTAAGTGAATGTTACTAAACTTGCATGCAGTTATTCAGATTTTGTCACTTCTTTATCAAGATGTTAACTACTTACTGAAAATATTTCTCACTTATTTTCAGTGAATCAGCCAAGAAAGGTATAGACATGGCATTCTGGGACATGGTTTAATGGCCATGGTGGTGTTAGGTTGTTATTTAGACTCAGGGATCTTAGAGGTCTTCTCCAACCAAAAGAATTCTATAATTCTGTGATTCCATGGTTGTACTGGAATGGATATTTTCCTTTTAATAATGTATTTGCTAACAAAGCTAAGAGACTCTTAGTGTGTCAATTCCCTTTGAATAATATACTAATTCTATAACCAGTTACTCTTTATATTTTTCCTGTTTTGATATTTCTGCCATAGCAAAAATGATAGTAGTCCTTTTGCATATTCCAAATTGTGGAATGATATTTTTTTTTTCATTTTGTTTCAGTGATTTATTTCCTTTTTGTACAGCAAATAGATTTTTGAGCTTCTTTCCAGGACTTTTAAAAGTGCCTATCGATGTATTTACTGTCCTCAATCAACACAAGCCTCACACCTTAATTTAAGAGGGAATTTATTTTCTTAGACTGCCTGGGTTTTCTATATAATTATTATTCCTTTCTTGTTGTCTTAGTTCTTACAGCCTTGCAATTTATTCATAAGTAATTTCTTGTAATAGATTGTACCCTTGTTGCTTTCCTCCATGCATAATATTACATTCTGCTTCTCTCTTTCTCCTCCTTGCCCCCACTGCTTCACTTCTTCTCTCTTCTTTTTTTTTTTTTTTTTTTTTAAAAACTAACATAGACTCATAGAATTGTCCTGATTGGGAAAGCCTTCTAAGATTGTTGAGTCCTACCATCAACTTAACACCACCATGGCCATTGAACCATGTCCCACAGTACTATGCTCATACATTTCTTGCATACCTCCATGTTGAATTTCAATCTTGTTGGTTAAATTCAACCATACCATTTGTGAGCCTGTAGTGACACAACAGTAGTCGGTTTTTGTGCCGGCCATGTTTGGTCTCAGCATCTCTACATTCTTTGATATTTATCTGCATAAAACTCTCATTAGCATAGAAATGAGCATCTCTCATTTCCTTCTCTTCCCCATCAGATGAGAAGGTGTCTCAATTTTACAAGAAAGATGTGGAGCTTTAGGATAGATCACAAGCTTTGACAAGAGAATACACTGAATCTGTGCTGTAGATAAGGATTGTATTTTGATAAGCAGAATCACATTTGTTTAGTATTGGGTCTTTTTAGTTTGGAAAAGAGCAGACTGAGGGGGGATCTCATCAATGCTTATCAATATTTAAAGGGTGCTTATCAGGGGGTTTAAACCAGTCTTTTTTTTCAATGATGTCCAGTGATAGGACAAGGGGTAACTAGTGCAAACATGACCATAAAAAGTTCCATTTAAACATGAGGAAGAACTTCTTTATGTTGAGGGTGCTAGAGCACTGGAGCAGGCTGCCATGAGAGGTGATGGAGTTTCCATCACTGGAGACATTCAAAATTTACATGGGCATGCTCCTGTGTGACCTGATCTAAGTGATCCTGCTTTGGCAGGGGGGTGTGACTCAATGATCTCCAGAGGTCCCCTTCAACCCCTACCATTCTGTGATTCTATGCTTCCCAGAGAAGGAGAACAGACTTCTCTGGGCAGTCTGTTCCAGTGCTCCATCACCCAGAGTTTAGAACTTTTTATGTTGTTCAAGTTTGTGCCCATTACCCCTTGTCCTGGGCATCACTGAAAAAAAAGGCTAATGTCCTGACACCCACCCTTTAAGTTTTCATAAGCATTGAGATTCCCTCTCAGTATTCTCTTTTACAAACTAGAGAGACACAATTCTTCCAGTTTTTCTCATAAGGAAAATGTCCCAGTGCCGTAATCATCTCTGTAACACTTTTCTGTGCCCTCTCCAGCAAGTCCTTGTCCTTCTTGAACTGGAGTGCAGTTTCCAACACGGTGTTGTAGCAGGAGACTTGAACAAAGTTTTGAATTTCCCCAAGTCCTTGTGGCTGGAAATCTGCTCATATTCTGAGAGCAGTTAAGGTTGAAATGAGTGGAAATTATCTTGTTAGCCAGGAATTTAAGAGGGATAGCAGCTAGTATTTGTGCACCACTTGGATATCAGGGCATTCCTACTGCAAGGCAGTATGTGATGAATAACAGCTCCCTTCAGAAATGTCACTACAAATCATTTTCTTAGGCAATTTTTAGTACATAATTTTAGGGACTCGGGTCAGATACTACTGCTGGAAAGCCAATCTGTTGTGAGCTGCAGTTCCATTTTAAAAGAAGTAGAAAAGCATTGTACCTGACTGGGGAATATCTTCACCACATCCATCAATAATTGCCTGCAACAGCTGGAGTTGTACTGGGAGAATTACATCAGCTGCTAGAACGGTGTGATGATGTGAGTTATCAGGAGTTGAACAAGTCTCCTTGTGTAGGCTATTTCTCTTGTAGTAGTAACATACAACAGCTCTGTCCAAAGGAGGTGACTTAGAAGTGTAGGTGTAGAATCACAGGTAGTCCTAAATGTTCCTTGAATTTGAACAGGGATCTGAATTCAAACTATTCCAGCAATCTACTGATTGGAATGGAGCCTACAAGGATGATTAAGGGACTTGAACATCTCTCCTAAGAAGAAAGCCTGAGAAAACTGGGGTTGTTTAATCTTGACAAAGGGAGGCTGAGGGGGGACGTTATTAAAGTCTGTAAGTATCTGAGGGCTGGAAGTCAAAATGAAGGTGCCAGTCCTTTTCAATGGTGTCCTGTGATAAGACAAGGAACAACAGGTACAAGCTGGAACACAGGAAGTTCCACCCCAACATGAGAAGAGACTTCTTTGTTGTGAGAGTGCTGGAGCCCTGGAGCAGGCTGCCCAGAGAGGTTGTGGAATGTACTTCTCTGGAGATTTTCAAAACCCACTTGCACATTCCTGTGTGTCCTGCCCTAGGTGACCCTGCTTTGGCAGGGTGCTTGGACTCAGTGATCTTCAGAGGTCACTTCGAACCCCTAACAGTCTATGATTCTTTTTGTCATTTCATGATAGTGAGATACCTAAGATGAATTCCTCACCACAATGAAGTCAGTCACAAGGTTTATTGAGTTTAGGATTTCTCATGATTATGTAGTTTTGTTTCTTTTGCCACAGCAAAGACCTGTTCCTATGGGTTTTGTTTTGTTTTTCTATTGTTTTTTGTTTGTTTGCTTGTTTGTTTTAATTTGGTTTTGTTTGTTTGGGTTTTTATTGGTTTTGTTTGTTTATTGGTTTATTTGCTTCATTTCGTTTTGTTTGGGTTTGTTGTTTGTTTTGTTGGTTGGGGTTTCTTTTGGGTGGTTGGGTGGGTGATTCTTTTGGTTTGAGTGTGGGATGTTCTTTTTCGTTTGGTTAGGGAAGTATGGGATATGGAGTTGTGCAATCATCAAGATGCTTAACCAAAGAATGAACTGGACCCCAAGTCTTTACTCTTTTTTAAGGTTCTACCAAGTCCCTCGATATGTTGCTTTTTAATTGTTTCAACAGTACCTATGAAGCTTCAAAGTTTCTCTTGTTTTCAACTGTAAAAACCCTGATTTTTCATCCTCTACTTTCATTTCCTTGCCATTGAACTTTTTGGAAATACAACACAGTAGAGTCTACATGAGAATTGAAATTGCTTACAGAGAATTTTACAGTAAATTGATATCTAGCAATACTGTATTGCAGGGAAATAGTCTATTTATCTTGGGATCAGGGCAGATATGATAAAGATATGAAACATAATCATCAAAATTCTGTACCTCAGGCCAATTTCAGTTCAAGGCTTAAGTGCAAACAAATTCCACCAACTTTTCAGAGAATGACATTGCTCTACACCAGATGGGGTTTTATTCAGATGCACTTTCTGGTAAAGTGTAGCATACATTTCCTGTAAAATGTTTCAGAATAACTTTCCGTGCTGCATAGCTCACAGAAGATGAAGCCTTAGGGATTCTATCTGTGCAAACACAGACTAATACAGCCCCTATTATGGCATATATTATTTCACAAGATAAATATTTACCTACAATGCACATCTTACTAACTCTGAATAGTATTAGCACACCCATAATCAAATTTTGACTTGAAATCTGCCTCAAAACTCCCAGATTATGCATCTGCCTTATTTTTTTCTTTTTTTTTTTCTTCCTCTGAACATAATTACCCAATATTCATAAAAGGGTGATTCATAGAATCATAGAATGGCTTGGGTTGGAAGGGATCTTAGAGATCATCCAGATCCAACTCCTCTGCCATGGGCAGGGACACCTCCCGCTAGACCAGTTTCCTCAAAGTCTCATCCAGTCAAATCTTCAACACTTCCAGGAATGAGGCATCCAGAACTTTTCTGAGCAACCTGTTCCGGTGTCTCACCACCTTCATGGTAGAGAACTTTCATATTCACATACATTGCGGCTTGCCAAGTTCTTCATCTTGCTGCCTGCCTTCTACCTAAGATTAGCTGAATTTCAGGGACACACTGTCTTTTAAGAATGTACCTGTGTAACCTGAGAAATTATTCAGAAATGTGACATCTCATTGCCAAGATGTTTAAACTTCCTTCTCTCATATCCATTAAAAAAATATTCTAACTATAGGTAGAATCATAGAACTTTTGAAGTTAACAGGAGGCCATTAAGTCCAGCTGCTCACCATCTGAGCAAGATCTGAGATGGAGATGACATCCTTGCAAATTACATTAAACCGGGAATTGCAAAGAGATGAAAGGTCAGTTTGGAGCTGAGAGGGAAGCAGTGCATTCCCCTACACTGGACAGTTTTAAGACTCAACTTGACAGGGTGCTGGCCCATCTCATTTAAACTTTGCTCTCACCTAGAAAGGTTGGACTAGATGATCCTCGTGGTGCCTTCCAACTTGGAATTCTGTGAAATAATCCTTAGGGAGCCTGGGGTGCCCGGAGGCAAGAGAATCATTAATGGCAGTTGGGCTGAAGATCCATGCCATTATCTGTGTTTTGCTTTGGGTTTTTTGAAGGGAATCCAGCTGTGGGACACCGGGTTTAGGTGGAGCAAAATTTGCTGAGACCCAAATTTATTGTTTTTCATTCCCAACCTGGAGAAGAGGAGAATTAGAGGGGACCTTATCACTTTCTACAACTACCTAAAAGGAAGTTGTAATCAGATGGAGGTCAGGCTCTTCTTCCAGGCAAGTAGTGACAGGACAAGAGGGCATGGTCTAAAGCAGTGCCAAGGGAGGTTTAGGTTGGATATTAGGAAGCACTTCCTCATGGAAAGGGTGATTAGGCACTGGAATGGACTGCCCAGGGAGGTGGTGGAGTCACCATCCCTGGAGGTCTTTAAGAAAAGATTGGATGTGGAACTTGGTGGCATGGTTTAGCTGATGTTGTGGTGTTAGGTTATAGACTGGTCATGATGCATCATCTCGAAGGTCTTGTCCAGCACCAATGATTCTGTTTCTGTTTCAAACTGTTTGGAACAGAGCTGCCAAGCTGTCAATATGCAAGTGCTAATGTTTCTGTGTGACTTACAAGACAACAGGCAGTTGCTAGCCATAAAGACTTTTGTCTAACAGTTCTACAGACTTATATGATATAACTCAAAGGTCTGGCTTCTGCTTGCTGCAGTTATATTCTCTTGGAACTCTGTAGTCTTTATAACATTAACTCCTAATTTACAACAGTGCAAGTATTATCAGAAATAAGATCTTCTCTGGTGGAAAAGCTTTAGTGAGTTTAACAGCATACAAGAAGATTTTCTTCAGTTTCTTTCTTTTTTCCCCCCCACTTTCCTTCTTTCTTTCTTCCTTTTTCTTTCTTTCTTTCTTTGTTTCTTTCTCTTTCTTTCTTTCTTTCTTTCTTTCTTTCTTTCTTTCTTTCTTTCTTTCTTTCTTTCTTTCTTTCTTCTTATTCCCTTTATTTTACTAATCTAATCGGAACTGAAAAGATGGTTGGAGAAAATTGTTATGTTTTTTTTAGGGGTGAGTGGTCTTTATCAAATCGTCATAGACTTATAGAGTGTCTTTTGGGGTCTGAATCCCATGAGAGGAGAGAGAAGGAAAGGGAAGGGTTTGGAATTGGCTGACTTTTAGGATCCCTTCCAATCCAAAGCATTCTAGGAATCTATGATTCTATGATTTTATTTTATTTTTAAAAAGCTGATAATTTTTTTCTGAGCAGTTTTTGCCATTGCAGAGTTGCTCGGCATAGTTTCAACTGCAAAGCTGAGCCATTACCAAGCAATGAACCACAAGTCTGTATTTTGTATTTAAAGTAACATAATTTCCTTCTCCCTTATTTACATCAGTTTAAATGAGATATGATGCAGTCTTCCACTGTGTCTTGAGGAATTGTTTTCCTCTAGCTTAGGCATTCTATTAAATTGAGGGTACCAGGCTTGTAAAGCAAACAAGAAATGAGCATTTTCAGATCCGAGCCCATGAATTTCCCTAAAATAGCTACCAAAATAAATCTACCCAAACAAATCATTTATGAGCTTGCTCAAGTAAAATGGATTATTCAAATAATTACTTAGTAATAGAGAAAGTTTGAGAAATGATGTTTCTAATAACGAAGCTGCCCACAGATCCTGATGCTCAGGAAGATTAGGATGGATTAAGACAGATTCTTTCTCATTCTTTCAGCTTCGTCACACCATCCTGCTAAAAATGCAGTTTTGTGTGCCTTAAATGATGAAAAAGAGAAAATAGGGTGGTTTTTCTGAGGAATATTCTTTTAGCCTGGAGAACAGGATGCTGAGGAAAGACCTCACTGATCTCAATAACTACCTGAAGGGAGGTTGTACTGAGGTGGATGTTGGTCTCCCAAATAGTGATNTTCCTTGTCTTTTCCTTTGCCTTTTCCTTTGCCTTTTCTTTTACTTTTTTTACTTTGAGGATTCTACAATCTCATAAGCCTAAAAGCATCTTAAATATGTAGATCTCCAGCAGATCTCCAAAGCAATTAAGACACTTAAACATTGTGCATCACAGTTTCTTCACTGTCTGCTTTATATAAAAGAAGTCAATGTCCAGGCACAAGTGTGTTAATGGTGATAACTCCCTAGTGTGTTTTCCTTCCATAACCTAGCAACTAATTAATGTGATTCTTCGTGTCTTATTTTACCTCCTCTGCATTTGAGACTTCTGGTGAGTGAAAAAAAAAAAAAAAAAGAAAGCCTGCCACTTGGCTTAATTCCTTTCAGTGACACTGAAGAGGTGTAAGGGTAGTTGCTTTATAAAATTGCAAATGTAACAGTAAATCAAATTAATCTGCAATGACTCCTGTAGTGTCACAAAATGTTTTGTGTTTCACTCGGAGTCTAATAAAAAATAAAATAAAATTAANATAGTTAAAAGACTTACTGGTAGACTTGGTATAGTAGAATTAATGGTTGGACTCAATTGTAGACATTTTTCAACCTGAATGATTCTATNCTACCATAAAGGAAAAGACCTTGGAAGGAAAAGAGACAGAATACTGAAAAAAAAACTTATTATTGCTATTATTACTAGTAGTAGCGGTAATAGTATGAATCTGCTTACTAAATAATTAAGTAGTCAATGTTTAAGAAAAAAATAAATTAAAAANTAGTGAAGTTAGGGCTGCAATTTAGTGCAGTTTAAGCTGAGTGAATGCAAGCATCTATGTTACACTTTTAAAGATACAGGCTTAATTCACTGATGTAAATCCTTGTTAATTAGGTCTGTGGAGGTCTGGAAACATTAGAGGGAAGGGGAAGATTACNTCTCCTCTCAGGCATTTCAGGAATGTCATGTTTTTCACAAGATATTGAAATGCCCAGCTGAGTTTGTAAATGGCATGGCTTGTGATAGCAGACAGTATCTAGGTCTGGAAATAAGCTTATTTTGCAGAGTGTTCTAAGCAGGATCAGTAACACCACAAGGCTGACCATCACTTCTCACTAGTAAATTCTGATTACTAATTTGGTTCATATTTTCAGTGGATGTGGTGGCCTCTGATGGGTGGATGCGAGACAACTGCAGCACCGGGGACAAGTGCTATCCAGACAAATGTGATATTTGGCCATGAGACTCCTCCACAGGGTAGGGCTACAAAGATGATTAGAACACCTCTCCTATGAGGAAAGACTGGGAGAATTTGGGCTTTATAATCTAGATTATAGAAGACTGAGGAAGGGTCTTATAAATGCTTATAAATGCTTCAAGGGTGTGAGTCAGGACAATGGGACCAGGTTTTTTTCAGTGCTTCCTCATGACAGGACAAGGGGTGACAGGTACAAATTTAAATATAAGGAGTTGCCTCTAAATGTGAGGAGGAACTTCTTTAATTTAGAATTAAGAGAAGTGGTGGAGCCTCCACCTTTGGAGACATTGAAAACCTGCCTGGACCTGTTCCTTTGTGTCCTTCTTTAGGTGAACCTGCTTTGGCAGAGGGGTTGATGATCTCTATGATCTCCAGAGGTCACTTCCAACCTGCGCCATTTTATGATAGTATTATGCAAGATGATTGATAGAGTAGCAGAAACTGCCCCAGCAGTCACAAGAGATTGTGTTGATGTGGTGCCAAAAGCGACTGGGAGACATAGTTGTGGCAGCAGCACGTAGGAAGTGCTGGTAAGAAGCGTAGGTGCTTCTCTCTGGAGGTAGCAGGAGCACTGACTGCGGATGCTATCGTGCATTTAGCATTGGGACCGATTTCATAGATTCATAGAATGTTTTGGTTTGGAAAAGACCTAAATATCTGAGGGGTGGGTGTCAAGTGGATGGGGCCAGTCTCTTTTCAGTGGTCCACAGTAATAAGACCAGGAGCAGCAGCTACAAACTGGAACATAGAAGGTTTCACCTCAACGTAAGAAGAAACTTTTTTAAGGTGAGGGTGACAGAGGACTGAACAGGCTGCCCAGAGAGATTGTGGAGCCTCCTTCTCTGGAAACTTCCAAAACCTTCCTGGATGAGTTCCTGTGCAAACTATCCTAGAGGATCCTGCCTTGGCAGGGAGGTTGGGCTTGATGATCTCTGCAAGTTCCTCCAACCTCTAAGGTTCTGTGATTCTGTGATCTGCTTCCAACCTCCTTGGCATTGGCAAGCAGGCCCTCTTCTAGACCAGGTTCTCAAGGCCTCAGATTTGAGACATCCAGACTGACACAGCAACCCTGACAGGTAGCCCCATCCCTCCCCCTACTTTATGCTATTGTCATCTACTGGTCTGCCTCAGAGCTGAATCAGGAATAACTACACAGCTGGCAAGGTACAGCATTATCAAACTGTACTACAACTATCCAAATGTAGTACCACTGTGTTAAAGCCAGTTCTTATTTATGAGCCCCTGTGTTTCATTTATTGCAGGATATATATTGAGGAACTTGATGTAGAGGAGTGAAGAAAAAATGGGACAATATCATGGTTAAACATCACTGAAAGTTATCTGAAGAAACAGATTCTCAACTTGTCTCTGCTGTAGAGCTCTGCTACCAAGTCATTTAACTCAAACCTTTCAGAGGCAGACTACTTCAGAGTACCAATGCTGCATACAGCTCAGGATCCTGGTCCAACATGCACAATACCACTAAGTGTGCTTCAGAATCATCCTGAAAAATAAGGATGTAAGCATCTCACATGAGATGCCAGGGCCTAGCAAGTGCTACCTACAACTCAACATCTCACGAAACCATCAGGATGTTGTGAAGATGTAGTTCTATTTTATGAAGCATTTACATTTCCTATACAGGGTTTGTTCTTCCTAAGTGTGGATGGAAGCAGGCAACCTTATGGAGAAAGGAGTAGTATCTGGTGTTCTCAGGAGAGGTGAAGAAGGGGATGTCCATCTGAATGCTTGCTGTACATCAGGAGATGAGTCATGGGCTCAGCTAGTGGCAACTCAGTGTATGAAGAAATCTCTCCTTATCTTTGACAGTCTTGCCCTGCTCCCTGCTCATTTTTCCAGAGAAGAAGGGCAACAAAGCTGATGAAGGGTTTAGAGAACAACTCTTATGAGGAGCTGCTGAGGGAACTGTGATTGTTTAGTCTGGAGAAAAGGAGACCTCATTACTCTCTACAATGCCCTGAAAGGAAGTTGGAGTAAGATGTGGGTCAGTCTCTTCTCTGTAGTATCAGGTGATAGAATGAGATAAAATGGGCAGAAATTGTGCCAGGCGAGGTTCACATTGGGTATTAGGAACAATTTCTTTTCTGCAAGAGGGTTCAGGCATTGGAACAGGCTACCCAGGGAAGTGGTGGAGTCACCATCCCTGAAGGTGTTCAAAAACATGTGGACATTAGACTTTGGGACATAGTTTAAATGCCATACTGATACTAGGTTGATGGTTGGACTCGCATGATCTTAGAGGTCTTTTGCAATGGAAACAATTCTATGTCTCTATGAGAAGATGATTTTGGCTTAGCAGCAGTGGTGGAAGCAGTTGGATTTACTGATCTCTAAGACCTCTTCTAACCTCAACAGTTCAATGATTCTAAAAGATCTGTGATCTTTGCTTACATCTCCTCTTTCTTTGTGGCTAGATGGGACAGGGTGTAATTCCCCATCTTCTGAAGCCTGAGAGTGGGCTTATGAAATCCAGAGATTCCTAGGATCACTGAGGGAAAAGTGGGAAATGAATGAGGAGATTTATCGAAGAGCTGCTCATTAAGTGAGCATGTTTGTATCCTGTGCAGGGAATGAGGGGGGTTCCTGGGGAGGAAAAACTGTCATGTGGTTCTGGTTGCCAGACACGTATCAAGGAGCCAGAGTACATACAGCAGCTTTTAAGTGGTGTCTCTTGACTGTGTGTACCCAGACATCCTCTTCTTCATGTTCTCTTTAAAACAGTGTATTTTTCTCCAAGCTTTGTGGAGATGCTAAAAAAGCTACTGTTTGTAACAGCTAGTTACCAAACTCTTTTTTTGTTGTTATTGCTGCTGGTTTTGTTGTTGTTTTGTTTTTTAATAACCATGAAAGAATAATTTGTTTTCTAAAGGTGGATGCTTCCCCTAAGAAATATTTGTCTCTGAGGAAGAACTGTTAAGCTGAGGGCAATACTTCATTTGATTTTAACACTCTGAAGTTATCCTCCTAAGGCCAGCATTTTAGACTCTTCACATGCTCATTACTTCAAATGTTCTTTTCCCAAATGTGCTTTTGTGTGTCTTCTCCTTCCTGCATTTTAGTCAACCTTCAGATTTCATTTACATGCTCATTAACAATCTGATGATAGAAAAGATAGAGACATGAAAAAAAAAAAAAAAAACCAAACAACAAAACAGCAGTGATTTTGGGTTACTGCCCCCAAAAATAATCAAGGCAAAAGCTCATTATGGCTTTTAGCCAGTGAAGCACGCTAGTATTTTTCACAAATACTGTCCTGTCAGATTGATTTTTTTCTGGACATATATGTTGAAGGATTAATAACAGACTCATATATCTGGCATATATGTCATGCTCTTGTTATTTATTTGTTTTTTCGACAGCAAACGTTGCACAGAAATGATTAGAAACGTGTTCATCTAGAACTCCTTAGAAAACACCAATCAAATCATAGAATCATAGAATCATCTAGACCAGAAGGACCTCCCAGATCATCAAGTCCAGCCATTTCACTCACTCAACCAAATCTCACTACACTGTGTCCCCAAGCACCAGATCTTTATGGCTTTTAAACACATACAGGGATAGTGATTCACCCAGCTCCCTGGGCAGCCTGACAATGTCTTCCCTGAAAGAAATTTTCCTAATGTCCAGCCTAAATCTTCCCTGGTGCAGCTTGAGGCCATTTCTACCATTAGATACTTGTGAGAAGACGACAGTTCCTACCTCTCTACAACCTCCTTTCAGGTAGCTGTAGAGAGCAATAGGGCCTCCCCTCAGCCTCCTTTTTTGTGGACTAAACAGCCCCAGTTCCCTCAGCTGCTCCTCACAGGACTTGTTCTCCAGGCCCTTCACCAGCTTAGTAGCCCTTCTCTGTATCCGTTCCAGTGCCTCAATGTCTTTCCCGTACTATGGTGCTCAAAACCCAACACAGTACTCGAGATGTGGCCTCACCAGCGCTGAGTACACAGGGACAATCACCTCCCTGGTCCTGCTGGCCACTGTACCATTGGCTTTCCTGACCATCTGTGCACACCATTGGCTCATATTGCTCCACTTGTCAAACAGTACCTCCAGGTCCTTTTCTGCCACCCAGCTCTCCTGCCATTCTTCCCCAAGCTTGTAGCGTTGCATGGGGTTGTTGTGGCCCAGGTGGATGACCTGGCACTTGGCCTTGATGAAGCTCATACAGTTGACCTCAACCCATCGGTCCAACCTATCCAGGTCCCTCTGTAGAGCCTCCCCACCCTCAAGCAGATCAACACTCCCACTTAATTTTGTGTTGTCTGCAAACTTACTGAGGGTGCACTCAATCCCCTCTCTGAACAAAACAAAACAAAGCAGGAAAAATACATTTGGAAGGAATTATTTAAATTTAAACTTGTCCTGTGTAAATGAAGGAACATGAAGTCCTACAAAACTTAAGAACAGGCAGATTCTAATTTCAAGTTGGAGATTTTCTGTTGCTTTTTAAATGGGAATCACAAGAATCAACAGCTGTCATAAGAATCCCTTTTGACCTGTGTCTCCTAGAAATTCCTTGAACTTCACATAATCTTCATCAAATATCCACATAGATCTTTTCATGTCATGCAAAGTCTTCTTAGAACTGCTCCCAGAACCACCGAACTCTTCCCAAGCACAGTATTTTTCATATTGCTGACACTTTGCAGGACTTTCTGAGTACTGAGGTCAAATAATCTATCAATATCGTCCAGCTAGGATAGGGCTAAGCTTTGTGGGTTTGAGGTTTTTTGTTTGGTTTGGTTTTGAGTTTGTGATTTTTTGTTGTTCTTTGTTTGTATGTTTGGTTGGTTTGGTTAGTTGTGTTTTTTGGGATGCTTTTTTTTTGTTTTGTTTTGTTTTAGATTTGGTTGGGGTTTTGTTTTTTTTTTTTGCTAGTTTTGGTTTTTTGTTTTGTTTTTTTTCACAAGGAGATGGAAGGGGCCATAGCCAAGACAACCTGCTGAACCAGCCAATGGCTATTTGATACCAGATATATTAGCGAAGGGTGGTAAAGGCAGTGCTGGTGGTTTGAGCAGGTGATTGTGATATGGTGCAGCTGTGGGGCGGGGCCAGGTGGACAAGTAGGACTGTGGAGATCACTGCTGTATTTGGTACCACACAGTTTTTTAATACTGTTTCAGCAGTTTTAATATTCTTCCTGATGTTTTTTCTTACTTCGTGCTGTTCTGTTAAACTCTCCTTAATTCAGCCCATGGGATTTTGCCTTTTTCTTTCAATTTCATGGCTGTGTGGGGCCTGAAATCACAACAATATTTAAGCAAGATTAAATATGTAAAAAAATAATCCCTTTATCCTGCTGTGTATTATGTTAATGGTCACATCACATTGTACAAGGTACAGAAGTTTATATGTTCATTTGAATGAATGCAAAAATCAGATTGGATGACTTTGAAGATCTATGAGTCAGGGAGTCTTGTAGCTTTATTTTTTCCTTCACAGTTAATAAAACTATGTTCTTTGTAGAGATACATTGTATGTGAACTACAGAGGGGTTTTTAATGTGTTTAAAATATATGAAGATTGCAGGCTTTTATTTTAAACTCTTAACCTGTTGTGGGCAAAAAAGAACAGAGATGCTTACTGAACTTTGTTTTTTTCAGATAAATGGATGTGAAGTGAGACTTTTAATTTTTACACAGCTCAATAAAAGCCTTCCTTCCAAATACCATTATCACATTCTGAGCACCAAGCAAATACTAAAATAAGTGCTTGAATCTAGTGTACAGAGGCAGGGAATATTTACTAGAAGTCTCCATAATTGCACAGCATGAAAATAATGAACCCCTTAAACTGATCAAGTGTGAAAATACTTTTTTAATGGAAGCATTGTTTTAAATGTTAGCAATAAACCTGGGAGAAAAACTGTCCTTCTTATTTGGATTCCTGGACTCTTAATAAGACCTTTTCTTCTCTGTAAATAGCAAAAAATAATTCTTGCCATGCACTCATTAAATAAACTGGGCCAATGATCTAGAAATTAAATGTCATGTACAGCAGGTCATCTTATGTCCTTAGTCACAGAATCACAGTACGGTAGGGCCTGGAAGAGACCTCTGGAGATCATGTAGTCCAACCTCTGCCAAGGCAGGTTCACTTAGAGAAAAATCACACAGAAACATGTCCAGGCAGGTTTTGAATGTCTCCAGAGATGGAGATTCCACTGCCTCTTTGGGTAGCCTGTTCCAGTGCTCCAGCATGCTTAAATTGAAGACACTCCTCCTCACATCTAGATGCAGCTTCTTATGTTCAAGTTTGTGCCCATTACCTCTTGTCTTATCACTGGGCACTATTGGAGAAAGATTGGTCCCATCCTGCTGACACTCACTTTTTAAGTGTTTGTAAGCATTTATGAGATCCCCCCTCAGTCTTCTCCTTTATAGTCTAAGAAACCCCAATTCTCTGTCTTTCCTCATAAGAGATGTCCCAGTCCCCTCAGCATCTTTGTAGCCCTTTTCTGTGCCCTCTCCAGCAAGTTACTGTCCTACTTGAACCAGGGAGCCCAGAAACAGATACAGCATTCTAGATGTGGCCTCACTAGGGCAGAGTAGAAGGGGAAGATTTAGCTGGAGTCCTTACAGTATGTCTGGAAGTGAACATGCTCTGGTCAAGATTAGCTCTGTCATCATGTAAATTCTATAAATCACAGCAGTTCTCACTTTCCTTGCTTGTGAAATAAGCCGACACAACCAAGTTCTCAATGTTTCTTTATTTTATAAGCTGTTGAGTATGTTCTCAGGGAATTTAATTACTGTATCAATGAAGAGGAAAAAGTGCATCTTAAATTACTAGATTTTCCCCTGTGTATCCCATAAAAACATATGGACAGCACCATCTGTGTTCTTACGACTACAGATTTGTGTGTTTATTGGTTTTTATCTAGAGATCAGTGTCATCTGAACCCAGATCTGGCACTCAGAGCTTACATCCCAAATTCTGGCTGCAGCCCATGTGTATGTTATGTTATGTCTCTAGCCTGTCCTGCAAATCTGGAGGCCAAGAATGCATCTGTTCCTTTCTGCAGACTTGCATCTACAGCAAATGAGCTGTATGGAAAGGGCATAGTTCAGTGATTCAATGTTACCTACTCTGGAGATCTTAATCTCTTAGCTATTTTTCTGCCTGGAAAGAAATGTTCAGTTACCTCTCCATTTTTCACTCCTCCAAAACGATGATGGTAGCATGTAACTGAAAAGACTGCTAACAGGGTCCAACAGCTGTGTACATGAACACATTAAGTTATTGATGTGGGTTTGGGAGTTCCCCGCCCAGCCACACTTTGTAAAATGACCCAGGCTAAAACTCAGTCGGCTGGAAGTTTAGATGAAGCTCTATTTACAGCTCAGCACAATATACAAGCAGATATATACACTATATACAGGAATACTTACAGAAATATACAAGGTAAAGGTAATACAGAAACACAACACCCCTCCCAGAAATCAGAGACCCCAGGAGGGGCTCCCAACCACCCTTCCACCTTCTCCCCACCCCTATACCTTACCCCAAGGTTTTGAGGATCAGCAGGAGGAGTTAGAAGAAAAGTGATTAGTGAAATTAATTTGTTGGAGAGGAGAAGCCAGAAGTTGCTAACAGCCCCAGACGTTGTGCCCCAGAGAGTGCCAAGCCCGACTGAGACTGCGACAAGCCCAAGTGGCTTATCTTTTGTTTTGAGTACTTATTCCTAAACATCACAGCAAGCCTATGAGTGAAGTAGACATCACCATTGTTTTTCCTTTCACAGCCTACAGTATAGTTTTCTTCATTAAAATATTCCAATTAGCCTTAAACCAGCACAGTTATGGTTAGACTCAACGATCTTAAGTTCTTTTCCAACCAGGTGATTCCATGATTCTATGATAAGAATGAGCAAGAAGGGCTGTATCTAGCTTATAGACAGTAGTAAATGTCCATTGTCTTTAATGCCTTTGCCTTAGTTTCATGATGTTCCTCTAAGAGTGTGAAGAGCTTCTTCACAGGTATTTTTCTTGACACTCTGGCAGAATAGAGGTTTCTTCACAGCTATTCTTGAAACTCTGCTGATAGGTGAAACATTCTTTTTTTTGTTTGTTTTTGCTTTTAATGTTTTAAAACATTGACATGAGGAGAGTTTCTGCTGTTCTCTTAGAAGAAGATGCACATGGGTGCTTAAAATTCTGGAATTTCAGCTACTCCTGGGCTGTTACTTGCACATATGACAGTTCAAACAATCATAGATTGATAGAATGGTTTGGGTTGGAAGGGACCTTAAAGATCGTCTAGTTCCAGCCTCTCTAGATATGGGCAGGGACACTTTCCACTAGACCAGCTTGCTTAAGGACTTGTCCAAACTGGTTTTGAACACCTCCAGGTAGAGGGCATCCACAACCTCCCTGGGCAACCTGTTTCAGTGTCTCACCACCCTCACTGTAAAGAATTTTTTTCCAATGTCCAGTCTAAATATGCCCTCCTCAAGCTTTGAGTTCAAGTTCTGGGATGTGTGCACATGCTTGAGTCTTTTCTTATTGACTAGAGTATCTCTCTGTGATAGCATTGGTATTTCCTAGGAGGTTATTGATTCAAACAGAAAAATATTCTTCTCTTGCTTCAGATTTTATCCTTACGTAAGTGAGAAGTAGATAATGAGATTTCTTTAGAACTTTTCCATCACACTATACAATCTGCTGATGGGACTGTAAAACTGATTTAATTTAAAAAATGGTATAGCAATCCTGTAAAGAAGATAGTAAATGCCACAACATTTTACAAAGATTCCTGTGGCACTTTATCATGTTGCTTTAGAATTTAATTTCTAACCTCTGTGTAAATTTCCTATAGATTTTTCTGGAGGTGAGTTGAAAATGTTGGATTATTCAGTATTAATGCACTGTAGTACACAGGCACATACATCACTATCTAGCAAATATTAACACAACTGCTTCAGTCAGACTTTGATGCACTGCATTTTCCCAGGCTTTCCCTTGTAAAAAACAAAACAAAACAAAACAAAAAACTGTATTTGAGGAACTCTAAAAAGAACTAAGAACTTTGAGATGATTCCCTTATGGATCATGATTCCCTGTAACAATAGACTGTGAAAGTTTGGGCTCCTCAGCCAGGAGAAGAGAAGGCTCCAGGCAGATGTTACAGTATCCTTCCAGTACTTGAAGAAGGTCTACAAGAAAGCTGGGAAGGGACTTTTTACAAGGGCTTATAGTGAATAGGATGAGAGGGAATGGATTAAATCTGAAAAAAGGGTAGATTTAGATTGGGTATTAGGAAGAAATTCTTTGCAATGAGGGTTGTGAGACACTGAATCTGCTAGGAAGATTGTGGAAGTCTCCTCTCTCAAGGCTCAAGGCCAGGGCAGATGAGGCCTTGAGCAACCTGGTCTAGTAGGAGGTGTCCCTGCCCATGGAACTACTTGGAACTAGATGATCTTTAAGTCCCTTCCATCCCAAAATATTCTATGATCATTGGTGGTGGTGATCAAGAGAAAATCATAGAATCATGGACTCATAGGATAGTTTAGGTTGGAAGGGACCTCAAAGATCATCTAGTTCCAACTCCCTGTCATAGGCAGGGACACCTCCCACTAGAACAGGTCACTCAAGGCCTCGTCCAACCTGGCCTTGAACACCTCCAGGGAGGGAGCAGCCACAACCTCCCTGAGCAACCTGTTCCAGTGTCTCACCACCCTCAGTGTAAAGAACTTCCTCCTAACATCCAGTCTTAATCTCCCCTCTTCCAGTTTAAACCCATTGCCCCTCATCTTTTCATTACAAGACCTTGTAAATAGTCCCTCCCCAGCATTCCTGTAGGACCCCTTCANGAGTCTCCAGGTGGACATTGTCCCACTGATCACCACTCTCTGCATACCACCATCCAGCCGATTTCCTATCCAGCAGTGCTGCACCCATCAAGTCCATGTTTTTCCAGTTTGGTGACCAGGATGTCACGTGGGACAGAGTCAAATGCCTTACTCAGGTCCAGGTAGATGACATCAGTTTCCCTTCCCTTGTCCACTGTTGCTGTGACTTCATCATAAAAAGCCACCAAATTTGTCTGACAAGTGAGGCATGTAGCTCATATGCAAACTGATTCCCTGTGTTACTTCTGTCTGATGTTTCTTCTTTGCGTAGACCTGATTACGCAAAAATTTGGAAACTTGCTGTGATTACAAATGGTTTAATGGCCATGGTGGTGCTGGGCTGATAGTTGGACTTGATCTTAGAGGTCTCTTCCAATCTTAATGACTGTGATATCCAGAATTTGACATTTTCCAAGCTAGCAGGCTAATGTGGGAAAGAAATCTGAGACTCTCTCATCTATTAAGAGCATCATATTAAAATAAATACATAACCCTTGAACTAATGTGGCCTACAGCTTTAGTGAATGATTGTCACCTTCTGATTGACAGAATTGAGTGGGACTCTGCTGATGTTGCCTACTAGTGGAAGCAGGGAGAAGGAATAAAGCTGTCCACTTTATAAATAGGATTATTTAGTTCATTTTTCTTTGCTAAGGCTGGAATACTGTGTCTTTTGACTTCACAATCCTTCACTTTGCTATTTCTCTGTGTTTAATTGCAACTTCTTCCTATAACAGGTGTCCTATTAAAACACAGGTGTCAAGGGTTAGGACTGAGTTGATCACTAGACAAGTAACAGATGCTCTCTATTACCCCCTTTCTCTTCTCAGAGAAAGGGAATAAGATATACTGGGTTGGAAAGGGAAACTAAAGCAGCTTTAATACAGATAACAGCATTAAAAAAACGCATACAAATAGACACTGGCAGAGGTTGCCCAGAGAGGCTGTGGATACTGGACACCTGGAGGTGTTCAAGGCCAGGTTGGACGAGGCCTTGAGTGACCTGTTCTAGTGGGAGGTGTCCCTGCCTATGGCAGGGGATTTGAACTATATGATCTTTGAGGTCCAACCTTACCATTCTATGATTCTATGATATGCCAATATTGAACCCAACATCCCTGATGGCAGTTATGTCACTGTCACCGTTGACGCCGTGGACAGGCACTGGGGAAGTCCCAGACTGGAGGCAGTAGAAGGGAGGAACCAGATTCAGGAGCTGGATTCTGGAAATGGATTCAGGAATGCACAGATTTAGATTGAAGGCCATTTGATATCAGCCATTGAAGAAGGAGTATGACCCTCACAATTTCTTAGCTCTACACTGAATATGGTGTATGTGGAATACATATATCATGTATATAACAAGGTGCTGGAGCATGTCCAGAGAAGGGCAACAAAGCTGGTGAGGGGCCTTGAGAGTAAGTCTTATGAGGAGCAGCTGCAGGAACTGACGTTGCTTAGTCTGGAGAAAAGGCTGAGGGAAGACCTCGTTGCTCTCTACAACTCCCTGCAAGGAGGTTGGAGTGAAATGAGTGTTGATCCCTTCTCAGTCACGACTGGTGGGACAAGTGGAAATGGCATCAAGTTAGGCCAGGGAAGGATTAGATTGGACATTAGGAAAAAAATTCTCCACTCAAAATGTTCTCAAAGACTGGAACACGCTTCTCAGGGAAGTGATTGACTCACTGATCCTGGATGTACTTTAAAGCCCTCTAGATATGGTGCACAAGGACATCGTGTAGCAGTGGCCCTGGCAGAGTTAGATAATGGTTGGACTTGATGATCTTAGAGGTCTTTTCTAACCATGGTGATTCTGTGAGATCCTGTGAATGGAACACCTTGTTGAGTCACTTGTTTTGTCTATGCTTTACAAGAGCTGCATCTGCTTACTTTCTCCACCTCCAGTGTAGTAGACAGAATTCATCAGAGAGCTTGGTCTCTACAGGAGCAAATATAAGAGCTTCTCTGTATACTGATCTGTAGCAGTAACTGTAAACATCAAGTGTTATCACTTCTAGAAGGAGATATTCTCTGCAAAATGATGCCACTAACTTCAGAAAGTTCAGTTACGTAGGAGAGGCTGAGCTAAAAAGTAAAACCACTGAACAGAATTAGTTTTATTCTAACTCAAATCAGGACAAGAGTACAAATCTGTTTTATGTTTTTGATGAAAGTATGATAGATAGACACCAAAAATCAGCCCAAGCTTCAGCTGGGAGTTGTATTTTCTGATTTCAGTTTCAATATCCATGTTTGAGAAATGCTGCAGTTATTTTTATCGAAAATGTCTACTCTGAATTTTATGGTGCTACCTTTTCAGACATCATGACCAACTTTTCCATAGTTGTTAACATTCCTTTCTTGCTCACATGCATTGTCTAGTCTTTCCTCTTCCATCTTCCAGCTCTGATGTGTTTTGGCAAGTCATTTTCTTATTTTTGATCTCATGAACATAGGAGGCAGTGGTCTTTAAAAATATCTTTCATGTGTATTTTTGTTGGTTTTTTTTTGGGGGGGGGCGGAAATTATGACAAACAGAGACTGAATAATTAAATTTTGTATTTGATTTCATAAAATACACAAACTGCAATTGAAATCAGCTTGTTTTGTGGTACTGTGCTGTTTGGAGTTGTTTTCCTTTGAGTTATGCATAAACCTGAAGACCTTCTGAAATGTCTTTGTTTTCTTTGGGGCTCAACAAACTAGTGAGATTAACTTTTCCATCTTGACTGAACTCCACATCTAAAATATTACCTACTTAATAACCAAAAATGCAGTGGGAAATTGGGAAAGGTACAGTTTTCCACCACGTGCTACTAACTATAAAGTGGTCTGCATATACCCTTAAACAATGACTGCAGTTTAAGTCATACTATGACTGGTTGCATTTCAGAAGCTTTGTCAAAACACTTTACTGACTTGTAGATCAGTTACATTACAGATCATTTTGAGAAACTCCATGACAATGATGTGCTGCACGTGGTCCCCATCCCACTGCCCACTTAAATGGAGAATGTAAAATCATACAATGGCTTGAGTTGGCAGGGACCTTAAAGATCATCTAGTTCAAAACCCCCTGCCATGGACAGGGGCACCACCCACTAGACTAGTTTGCTCAAAGCCTCATCCAGCCTGGGCTTCAACACTTTCAGGGATGAGGTGTCCACAACTTCTATGGGCAACCCATTCCAGTAACTCACCACTCTTATAGTAAAATACTTCCAATCCAAAGCCACCTTACTCTAGTTTAAAATAATTTACTCTTATCCTATCACCTCATGCCCTCACAAAAAGTCCCTCCCTAGATTTCCTGTAAGCCCTCTGCAGGTACTGAAAGGTTTCCTTGAAGCCTTCTCTTCCCCAGACTTGCTCGGCCTGTCTTTGTAGGAGAGGTGTTCCAACTCTCTGATCATCTTTATGGCCCTCCTCTGGACCCTCTATAACAGATTCATGTTCTTCTTGTGTTGGGCACTCCAGAGCTGGACACAGTACTACAGGTGTAGTCTCAGAAGTGTAGAGCAAAAGGTCAGAATCCTCTCCCTGTAGTTCTGTTACAAGCAGAGAAGGGGATTTCAAGGAATCCTAAATGTGGCAGCATTAAAAATGTGCTGCTTCTTTCCAGTGTGCAAGACTTAGAAAATCTTAAGATGCAGATATTTAAAGGATGTACATAAAAAGGAAAATTTACACACTGAAGTAGAAAGCATTAGTGATAGTGAATGATTATATTAGTTTGACAAGGTGTAGTGTTGACTAAGCTCCTTGATGCATATTGAGTGGTATATTTAATGAGAAAACAGAAATAGAAAGTCCTGTGAGTGCCAAAATCATGTCACTGCTACAACATAAACTTTTTTTTTGTTTTGCATTTTCTTACTCTTGTTGATTTATGGTGCTTGTCCAGAAAGTAGCACATATCTTGAACAACTGCTTTAATGTGAGCACTTGTGCATGTGCTTAAATATTTAATTAATTTAAAGCTTAGTTGTTCATACTTAAGAGTTACATTGAGTGGCTTTTGCACTTCATTTCCTAGATGTTCAAAAATAATAACTGCTAAGATTGCTGTAAGGTCTATTTATACTGTAAACTAGAGCATAAGTTAGAATTATAGAATCAGAATGGGTTGGGTTGGAAGAGACCTTAAAGACCATCTCATTCTAACTCCCCTGCCATGTGCAGGGACACCTTCCTCTAGAACAGGCTTTTCAAAGCCCCACTCATCCTGGCCTTGAGCACCTCCAGAGAGGGGTCATCCACAATCTCTCTAGTCAACCTGTTTCAGGTCTCATCATCCTCACTGTAAAGAATTTATTCCTAATATTCAGTCTAAATCTACCCTCTTCAATCTTAAATCTATTCTCTTCTGTCCTAGCACTATAAGCCCTTGTAAAAAGTTCCTTCTCAGCATTCCAGTAGGCCCCCTTCAGGTACTGTAAGGTGTCCCGGGAACCTTCTCTTCTCTAGGCTGAACAATCCCAGCTCTCATAACCTTTCCCCATAGCCACAATTTACCTCAAGAACATGTATGGTTGCTGTGGCCAAGGTTCTTTGATTTCATAGAGCCACCTCATTTAGATCCTCATGTCCAAATCAGTTCTGTGTCCAGTAAGGACCTGCCAACTCTCTCATTAATCTCTATATTCTATTACAAAGTGACTTTTTAGACCTCCTTTCGCTGACTCCTTTTCTTCCTACACACCTCAGCAGATGGTCTGACACCAAGCTTGCCAAACTAAATGTGCGCTGTGCATGTCCCTGCTAATCTGTGATTACCCCAAGTGTTGTACACTGGATGGAACCAGTGTCAGCTACCTCAAAATCCAGGAAAATGAAATGCAAAGGACAAAATATGGCTCCATAACTGCATTAAAGTTCTGAAACCACTGTCGCGGAATGACAGAGTGGTAGGGATTGGAAGTGACCTCTGGAGATCATCTAATCCAACTTCCATGACAAAGCAGGATCACCAAGGGCAGGCCACACAGGAACTTGTCCAGGCAGGTTTTAAAAGTCTCCAGAGAAAGAGACTCCACAAACTCTCTGGGCAGTCTATTCCAGTTCTTTGCCACTCTCACAGGAAAAAAAAAAAAAAAAATTCCCGATGTTGAGGTGAAACTTCCTGTCTTCCAGTTTCTATCTGTTGCCCCTCAAAACATGGTGATGGTAAGTTACAGGATGCCCTTAAATATGTAAAATTCATCTCTGCAAGTAGTTAAACATTGTTGCACGTGTAAGACATTCCAATTTGGACTGGAAATTAGATAGATCTCATTTGTGTCTTACAAGAGTCTCCCTGTTCTCAGTTTCTTACAAAATCTGCAAGGATGAAATGTCCTATGCACTCTACAAGCTGGAATCTTTCAAGAAGTGTCAGCTAGTGTAAAATTATCAGGATACATTTTGCTCATGCTTCCACTGCTAATGCAATGCTTCTTGAATCCTAGCTCCTTGTGTTTTCCTGCAACCACTTAGGAACACACTTTTAATCTTTTTTTTACTTTCTAGTCTTCCTTTTCCTCACCCAGTAACTTAATAAGGAGGTGTATCTCCCTTAAAAGCTTTCAAGGGTAACTTTGGTCAATCCAGTCACTTGCAGACCTCTTTCACACTGTCTGGGAAGCATCTGAGTGTTGATTTTAGTGGAAACTACAGAACAGATATCTGTAGTTAATAATAATATCTAAATTATTGCAAACAAACAAATCCTCAACCCCCAAAATAAGCACTTGCATACTTGCCGTCTTTCCCAATCTGGATAAATAAACCCTAAATTCAGGTAGAATTGTGGTATGCAAGGGTTTTCATTTACTCATGCAGATGGTTTTGGCTGTCTTACAAATATATCTTGTACTACATCCAAAAATCCTGCACTAAAAGAATTTAAAGGTTATGAAGTCGAACATGTCGAAATTTGATGTGCCAGGATTACGCTTGCCTGCATGACCCAAATTCATCACCTCTGCATGTGTTTATTTTAATAAATTGTGCAATAATGTCATTAAAGATGATAGGTGTTGAGTGTTTTTGGGTGGTTTTCTTCTTTATCCAACAACCCTGGCTTTGTTAAAATATTTTATTTCATACTGTCTTCACATCTCCGTCTCCTTCATCCCTGTATTGAATGCAAAATCATTAATTTATTGAGGGACCTTACTAGGAATGGCTTAACACAGGAGCTGAGTATACTGCAAACATTCATAAATTTAACTCCTAGCCTGGTTGCTATTATTATCCCTTTTTATAAGCCCAAGAGACCAAAGCCAAGGATCTAATAAATTTGGGCAGCTAATTTAAGGCATGAATCTTCAGGCTACTTAGCATAGAGGATCCTTCTTACATTCAAATCCTACTTCCAAGACTTTAGTTACAGAATTTATACAAAAGCATTCCCAGGTAACTCGGCAGAAAACCATCAATGTTTATCAGTGGGTAACCTGTGACACATTTCAATAACTTGCCAACCTGAAGGAGTGTTGGGGAGCAGCACTAGTGGTTTACTGGAGTCCTACTTAACTGCTCTACCTACTAAATAACTCTTCTTTTTAAAGCATCTTCTTGTAACTTTGACTTCAGACATCCTAAAGTAGTTGACAAGCATTTACAAATTGTACGAACAACAGCTTCTTGATATGTAACCCTGAGTCATTCTCAAATGGCCACCTTGTGAACTAAATGAGGTGGGACCCAATTTGCAAAAAGGTTAAGATTCTGTTATCCCAAAACTTTTCAGCGTAAGGGAAAGCAAGTTAGNGGGAGGGGTGAGGGGGGTGGGTGGGGGGGGGGAGGGTGGGTGCGGGCGTGAAAATGGCAATGTGAGATGTGTTTTGTCACCTGGATCACGTCAGCAACATTTCACAAATCATGGAGTTGGTTTAGGAAAGGATCCACAAAAAGAAATTTGCAACTTAAACCATTTTCAACACTTTAGTGGATCCCTGCTACTTAAAAAAAAAAAAAAAAAAAAAAAGAGAGAGAGCAAGAATTAAAATTAGTAAAATGTGTGCATAATTCTCCAATTATTTTCATTTCACCCACTGGATAAAGCCTTCAAACCTTTCCATGGACTTTAAGAATTGCAAAATTTTGTACCTGAGGAGAAATAGCCTGAGGTACCAGTACAGGCTGGGGAATTACCAGTTGGAAAGCAGCTTTGCTGATTTGGCTCTAGAGTCCTAGTGGACAATGAACTGGTCATAAAGCCAGCATTGCGCCTTCATGGCAAAAGAACTAACAACATCTTGAGATGCATTAGGAAAAGTGTCACCATCAAGTTATAAAAGGTGATGCCTTCCCTCCTCTTTCCTCAGCGCTTGTGACGTTGCATCTGGAGTGGTGTGTCCAGTTCTGGGCTATCCAGCACAAGAAGGACATCAACATACTGAGGCAAGTTCAGCAAAGGGGCACAGAGACTTTAATGGGACTGGAACATCTATGTGAGGATAGGTTGAGAGCTGGGACTGTTAAGCCATGATAAGAAAAGGCTTGATATGTCTAAATGTGTATGTAAATATGTATGTGTAAAGAAGACAGATTCAGATTCTTCTCAGTGGTGAGGATGGTGAAAGAACAGAAAGCAATAGGCACAAATTAATATACAAAAACTCCATTTAAACATCAGAAGAAACTCTTTTACCATTGGGATCACCAACAGTGGAATAGCTTGCCCAGAGAGTTTGTAATGCCTCAGTTCTTGGAAATATTCCAAACGGACACAGTCCTGCAAAACTGGTTTTAGGTCATTCTGCTTGATCAGGGGGATTGGACTAGATGACCTTCAGAGGTCAATTCCAACCTCAGCTATTCTATGATTCTATGAATCATCTCTGCAAGCATAGAAATCTTTTGACTTTGACATGCTCTTAATGTCCAGTATGATCTTTTAATGTTACTGAAGACACAACAGTCAGTCATGTTTTTCTAACATAAATTACTTATCCTAGTTTTGGCTTTAGTCTATTCATGCCACCTCTGTGAAACTTGAGTGTCACAAGTTTGCTCCATTTGTGTCCTTTGAACACGTAAGTTTGATTTCCACACTCGCTGAGTTTCAGAACATCTTTTCTTTTTGTTCCCCTTTTTGTTTCAACTCTTTCTAGCCAGAGCTGATTCCTCAAAGTCTTTCTGGAAAGCTTTGTCTGAGTCCCTCATTCAATAAAACTCCAGAAATGTATTGTCAGATTACCTTTTTATTTATCATTCCTAGTCTAATATAAGCTGCCGCTCATTATCATTTTTATTGAAAAATGCCTTTTATTTTTTTTGCCTTTCTCTTTTTTTTTTATTTGCTTCTATTTATTTGTTCAATTTTCTGACATCTGAACTTCTGACCTCTTAGAAAACAGGTTTATATTCTAATCTATTTTTCTCCTCTGATTTAGGATTTCTAGCCTAAATTTAATTCACCCTAGTAGTGTGCTGGGATTTGACTTGCTTCTTTTGTCCATGGCCCCTGGGCTTAGTAAAAGTTCAAGTTCTCAATGTTAAATCAAATAAACTTTAAGCAAGGGGAAATGGCTATTTTTTCCTTTTTTTTCTTCTGAAATATTGGTGAGTTGGGTTGCTGCCCTAAACTCTATTTCAATACTTCATCCAAATAGCTTAGAAGAGGAAGGATTTGGAATTTCTTTGGCTTACTGACTAACTCTTATCTGTTGTGATATAGAAGATAAATCTAAATCTCTAGAGGGTAGATGCAGGAGAGATTCCATCACTGTATTTCCTTGCTAGCTGTATGACTAAATAACTCATAGACTAATGACAGCACCTTTTTTCTTTCAATATGTCTAAAATTAAACTCCTTTGAGCTAAGAAGAATGAGGTAAACTGCCAGAGATAGAAGGCAAATGTAACTTGGTGTGCAGCCCACTCTGTTCTCCTTCCCATCATTACCATTGACGGGGAACTGTGTACTCTTTAAGGAAATAAATTTGTTCAGCTGTTTTCTCTCAGATTTGCACCTCATTTCTTTCCTCTTTTTATGCAAGAATGGGATCTTGATAAATGACTTCACTATGTCTCTGTTGCTTGAGCAGTTAGTGAGACTGTTCCCATTAGGTGATGAAACTGCTGAGATAAGTCAGGTGTTACTTTATAAAGTACTGGTTCTTGTATTTTCTTGTATGTAGTAAAAAAGAAGAAGATGGAAAAATTTTCCTGCATAGCCATCCAGTTCAACCACAAGAAAAATATTTGGCCTAAAATTAGCAACTCTGCCTCTTTGTTTCCTCAGATTTGCTCCAGTGCTTTTACAGAATCATATGGTTTACAAAATGCATCTGGTTGGAAGGGACCCTCAAAGGTCATCTTGTCAAACCACCCCTGCAGTGGGGTGCAGGGACATCTCTAATTACATCAGGCTGCCCAGGGCTGCATCAAGTCTCATCTTGAATGTCTCCAGGCACAGGGACTCAACACATCTCTGGACAATCTGTTCCAGTGTTCCATCACCCTCATTATGAAGAACTTCCTGTGCAGGTGATAGATTTAATCGCTGGTCTGCATGGCTCACCCAGTGGACCCAACCAGTGTCTGAACCTCTGGATTTATATTAGTTCTTAACCAGATGATTGACGTAAACTCTCCTGAGACTTTCCATGTTCACTTGGTGATGGGACAGTGGTTGTTAATGTTTCAGCTCCTCCCACATGAAATATTTTTATTGCTCAGTCATTCACTCTAAATGGACAGAACTCAGCATGGGAATCAAATCTAAGCAGGTCATTGATCAATGACAATTACAACTTCCTGAGAGGCACTGATAACTTTTAATATTATCAATGCTTTACATTACTAATACTTTGGGATACCAATTGAGATAAGGACTCAGCTGTGCTAGTCTCTGTAGAAACCTCAGATAAACAATGATACATGATGCTACAGGGTCTGAGCATGTCAATGAGAATTGTAGACAAGGAGTTCATGTTTAGAGGGTGTGATGTACAAGTAGATTGTTGACTGGTAGAGTTTTAAATTACATGCTATTAGTATTATTATTTGAAATCACGATGGGAAAGATAGATCCATAGAATGGTTTGGGTTGGAAGGGACGTGAAAGCTCATCCAGTTCCAATAACCTTGGCATGGCCAGGTTGCTCAAGGCCTTTTCCAGGGAGGAGGCATCCAGAACCTCTCCCAGACAACCCATTCCAGTGTCCCACCATCCTCACTGTAAAGAATTTCTTTCTAATATCCAGTCTAAAACTCCCCTCCTCAAGCTTCAATCCATTTCCTCTCATCCTATCATTACAAACCCTTGTCAAAAAGTCCCTCCCCTGTTTTCTTGTACCACCTTTGGGTACTGAAAAGGCTGCTATGATCTCACCCTGGAGTTTCCTCTTCTCCAGTCCAAATAGCCCCAATTCTTTCATTGTTTCCCAACTTTTGCACTGTTCTCCAAGCGAAAGACCTACATCTCTTTGGGTCTTATTTGATGAACAGTAAACAAGGGGAATTGGTATTTTTTTGTTACTTTTCATCTTTCTGAAAGATCAGTGAGTGTTGTAATCTCTGTGGTTTAAGCAGGGAAATTTTTATCTGGCCACAGGCTTCAATTCACTCAGGCACAGATTCTAACTCCGCAACCCGATTAATCTCCCTTCCTAAATAAAGATCAATGGTGCCAAGGTCATGTACTGACCTTGATACTCTAAAAAAATCACAGTGAAAATCTGTGTCTACTTCCTGCAAATGTAAATCCAGATGTGATTCAGCATTCCAGTTGATGCTTTTCTGAAACAAAGTGATGTTGTAGGTGTCTGCTTGTGGAACTGCTCATTTCTTAAGCTCTAACAGATTCTTTAGTCTTTCAAATTGCCCTAATTAGAAATATTTCTGTATGTATGGTGAAATTGCAAGTAAAAAAGCCCAGAGAACTGATCAAAATGCAGTTTCCATACTATGCTTTTACATTGTGGGTACTAATAATCCTTCCTTTGTGATTATCTTGGGCATCACTGAAATAACAAGATGGTCACCATTGCAGGTTTAGTAGAGGGTCTGTCATGTGTAGGGTTATTTATAGAATCACAGAATTGTTTTGGTTGGAAGAGACATTCAAAGACACAGAGTCCACCACCAGCTCACCACTAAACCACATCCCTCAGCAACATATACACGACTTCTAAATCCCTCCAGGGATGGGGACTCTACCACCACTCTGAGCAACTCTCTCCAGGGCTTAACAACCCCTCTGGGGAAGAATTATCTCCAACACCCAAACCAATCCTCTCCCAGCACAACTTAAGGGCATTTCCTCTTATCTTATAAAGGTGAAATATGTATGAAGTTCAGCAGCAGTTTTTCTGGTTAGGCTGGGGAAGGAATTTGGAAATTGTGGATCTTGGCTGTTTAAATATGCTCAAGGAGAATGAACTTGCTTAAAGATAAACATGCTTAAAGATGCAGGTTTTGAGAAGGGACTGTTTAGAAGAGCATGTGATAGGACAAGGGGCAGTGGTTTTAAACTGGAGCAGGCTAGATTTAGGTTGGACATAACGAGGAAGTTCTTCACAATGAGGGTTATGGAACACTGGAACAGGTTGCCCAGAGATGTGTTGAGGCCCTGTCCTTGTAGACATTCAAGATAAGACTTGATGTGGCCCTGGATAGCCTGATCTGTTTGGAGATGTCCACACTCACTGCAAGGAGGCTGGACAAGATGAACTCTGTGCAAGTTCAGCTGAAAAGAGAAAACAGTTTTCAGCTGTTTACCAGGATACACAGCTCTCAGGTTTTTTTAGATTACAATCACCATAGATTTCTGAATGACTGGTTTTAAGAGTCAGTCTGTCTCTTAGTGTTAACTCCCACCTTTCTTTCAGAGCAGAGGACTACAGCAGGTTTGCCCTCTGAAAGACATTGCACCTCACTTGGTCTCAGGACAAATGGAAACGGTTTCAGGATATGCCATGGGAGGTTCAGGTTGGATATTAGGAATAAAATCTTCACAGAAAAGCTTCTCAAGTATTGAAACAGGCTGCCCAGGTCTTTTGGTGGAGTCACCATCCCTGGAGATATTTAAAAGACGCATGGATGGGATACTGAGGGACATGGTTTAGTGGTAGTGGCTGAGCAGTAGTGGTGGGATTGCAAGCTCTAGGTGAGTTGTTGGACTTGATGATCTCAAAGATCTCTTTCCAACTTCAACAGTTCTATGACTTTATGATTGGTTCCAACTGAAGTCAAAGCTCTGGAGGGAAGCAGAGAAAGTGTCAGCAATAAAGAAGAAGCAATTGGGTGTCCATAAGAACCTCAAGGCAGACTTACCGAAGTGTTGTACTTATTTAAATATTAGATGCACTATTTCATGGGAAAAAAAAAAAAAAAAAAAAAGACAACATGCTTTGCAGATTTAAAATGGCCTCAGTAAATCACACTGGAAAGAAAGAGGAGATGGCACTGACTTGGAGACCTAGACTGTCAGTGAGTAAATGAAGCAGAAACTGCAGAGTTGTTGAGTTCTGTATTGTGCTATGAAGGAAAACAAATGTGTGAAACAATCACATTTAGCCTTCCTATGATAGGAAGTTCTCACCTGGAAGTAGATAGACATTTCTTAGCTGTTGTGAATGGACTTTGAGTTCACCTTCATCTGTCCCTTTCTATAACTGCCTCCAGTAATCTCTGGCATGAAGTTTAAAAGGCTGTGGGAACTGGGATTGTTTAGTCTGGAGGAGGCTGAGAGGGGACCTCACTGATCTCCATGACTACTTGAAATAAGGTGGTGGTTGGCCTCTTCTCCCTAGTATCAGGTGATAGAATAAAAGGAAATGGCCTGAAATTGCACCAGGGGGGGCTTAGGTGGGATATTAGGGTGTTTTTTTTTTTACCTGCAAGAGTGGTCAGGCATTGGAACAGGCTGCCCAGGAAGATGGTGGAGTCACTATCCCTGGAGGTGTTCAAGGAATGTGTGACCATGGCACTTTGGTGTTAGGTTAATGGCTAGATTTGATGATCTTAGAGGTCTCTTCTGACTGAAACTATTATTTGATTCTGTGAGTGTGAGAACTACTTCTGAGAAATAATCAAATGATGCATGACTTCAATTTCATTTGTTTCTTGTTTCCAGCACTCCCGAATGGGCAGCTTTCAACTTTACTGTATTCATGTACCACTCATTTTATGTGACATATATGAAGCCTGCTGAGCACATATTCATGATATGACAATGCAGTCCTACAGGCTTAAAATGTCATGATAGGATGGAATATAATAAGGAGAAGACTTTCTTATTTTGATGCTTGAGGCTCTTGTAAATTAAAGTGTGCATCATTTCCTTCACATTAGTCTAGATTCAGATCCTGGATTTTTGTTTGCATTCACCTTAGCCGTCAGAGCTGATGGAGTGATTCAAAAGGCGTTTGTGAGTAAGGATATTGAGTTGATGTGCTCATTAGTGTGGTTATGGGATATCAGAAAGCCTAGAAAATGCAGTGGTAAATGGACAACATCATGTGCAGCAATGTTACTTCCTCTTCAGCAGTTACACCCTGTCTCTGATAAAGGTCACCACAATTTATTACCCATATTGCTGAACTGCATACATAATGGAGATGAATGAGGAAAAAAATGCCCATCATCCCTGTTACTCATGTACTTCTTGAAAGTAAACTTAACAAGATAATTCTAAATACTTACGACAATGTTCAGAGGTCTCCCCAACAAACCCCCAAATGGATTTTTTATTTCAAGGTTCATTCTGAAATCCCCTCTCCTACACCAGCGGGTCTGACATATCATAGAATCATAGAATAGTAAGGTTGGAAGGGACCTCAAAGATCATCTAGTTCCAACCCCCTGCCATAGGCAGGGACACCTCAAGGCCTCATCCAACCTGGCCTTGAACACCTCCAGGGAGGGAGCAGCCACAACATCCCTGGGCAACCTGTGCCAGTGTCTCGCCACCCTCACTGTAAAGAACTTCCTCCTAACATCCAGTCTAAATCTCTCCTCTGCCAGTTTAAACCCATTGCCCCTTGTCCTGTCATTACAAGACCTTGTAAATAGTCCCTCCCCAACCTTCCCGTAGGCCCCCTTCAGATACTGGAAGGCTACTATAAGGTCTCCTCGAAGCCTTCTCTTCTCCAGGCTGAAGAGCCCCAACTCTCTCAGTCTGTCCTCATAGGAGAGCTGCTCCAGCACTCTGATNGCAGGATCTGCTCCATGATCTTGCCAGGCACAGAGGTGAGACTGACTGGTCTGTAGTTCTCAGGGTCATCCTTTTTTCCCTTCTTGAAGATGGGTGTTATGTTTGCCCTTCTCCAGTCAGCAGGAACTTCACCAGTCTGCCATGACCTTTTAAATATCATGGACATAGACCTCTTCTGGATAAAGGTAAAGGACAACAATTTAGAATGTTTTGTTTATTTCATAGAATGGCTTGAGTTGGAAAGGACATTGAAGATCATCTAGTTCCAAACCCCCTGCTGTGTGCAGGGACACCTCCCATTAGACTAGATCACTCAAAAGCTCATTCAGCTTGGTCATAAACACATCCAAGGATGAGATTTCCCCAACTCTTCTCTACACCTTCAGTCACTCCTGCCTAAATTACTGTGAAAAGGACAGGGTTTACTTAAAGGCTAACCTAGAGTCTGAATCAAAGGACATGGGGAAGTTTTCGAGACCTGACTTGAACCACTTCAGTGTTAGAGTTTCAGGGCATAGATATCCACTCTAAAAACCATGAACCCATGAAATCACAATCCAGGCTCAAAGATGAGTGACTGTGTTAGAGCTGTGCTACCACATAGCTTGTGTAGGGAATGTATCCCTCTGGAGCATGTAAAAGCAAAAAATACCTGAAACAGCATGTAAAATGTCATATGAAGATTGTGTAAGAAGTCAAATGGGGAAGCTTGTTTTCCTGTTGGAGAATTTCCAATTTTTTTACCATTAGTGTCAACCAAGGATTTGCCATTATATGTAAGATAAGATCTTGGCCAAGATAAACCCTTGCAGATGAAAATTCCTCCTTTCCCTCCTTTTGTTAGCAAGGGAGGAACAGTTTTGAAATCCTCTTCAGCTTGTTGTGAATCCAAAGAGCTGCCATCTTCCCATAGTAGACTGAGGATTTCTGGAGAATAAAAAAATTGCTTTGGAAAATAACTATGCTTCATTTTGAAATTGTGTGTCAGGAAAATACTGTGTATTTTCATAGACTCATAGAATCATAGAATGGTAAGGCTGGAAGGGACCTCAAGGATCATCTAGTTCCACCCCCCTACCATAGGCAGGGACACCTCCCACTAGTACAGCTCACTCAAGGCCTCATCCAACCTGGCCTTGAACACCTCCAGGGAGGGAGCATCCACAACCTCCCTGGGCAACCTGTTCCAGTGCCTCACCACCCTCACTGTAAAGAACTTCCTCCTAACATCCAGTCTGTGTCTTTTCACCAGACACAGAATGTTAGGGGTTGGAAGGGGCCTCAAGAGATCAAGTCTAAGTGTCCTATCAAAGCAGGATCACCTAGGGCAGGCCACATAGGAACACATTCAGATGGGTTTTGTAAGTCTTTAGAGAGGGTGATTCTACAGCGACCTGTGGGCGACCTGTTCCAGTGCTCTGTCATTCTCACCAGAAGGAAGTTTCTCCTCATGTTAATGTGGAACTTCTTGTGTTCTAGCTTCTCCCTGCTGTTCCTTGTCCTATCAATGGGCACAACCAAAATGAGACTGGCATCTTGATCTTGTCACCCACTCCTCAGATATTTATGGACATTAATAAGATCTTCTCTCAGCCTTCTCTTATCCAGACTAAACAACCTCTGTTCTCGCAGTCTTTCTTCATATGAGAGATGTTCAAGTTCTACAATCATCCTCATAGCTCTCTGCTGGGCTGTCTCCAGCAGATCCCTGTCTTAACTATGATTTTACCAATCAACAGCTTTCATGAAGTGGCTATCTGGAAGTGGATATTGCACTGGATTTTCATATATTTGCCAGTTTGTTAAAGGGCAGGAAGATATGTGAAGATGAAGCAAGTTTGAATGTTTCTTCTATACCCAGCTGTATTGGCTCATATGCTTTCCAACTTTGGTGCTTGTCTAACTCATCTTCTCTTGGTGTTGGTAATGAATTTTGATTTACTTTTTCTAGGAGTGAAAAAGCCATGTTCACTGCTTTCAATTCTACTCTCCAATAACTTTTTTGTGTGCTTATGGTGAGGTGGGCTCTAAGAAGGAGAGATACTTCCAAGTACAATTAATGTTTAAGAAAGAAGATGATAACAATGCTGGAAAGAAAGTTTCTTCAAAAACATCCCAAATACTTCCTCCATGACTTTTACTAGGGAAAAATGTGATATGATGGAAAGCATTGAAAAATAACTCTTCTGGTCTTTTTCTAAATGTCTCGACCTACTTAGCATGCATTAAGATTTGGATAGAAACAGCATACTGCATACTAGAGAAAGAAAACCAGGTTTATATATACAGTTCTCTCTTCATAGGCATTTTTTTTTTTCTTATGTTGCAGTTCCACTAAATTATAAAGATGTGTCTTTCACTGGTTGGTTTTATACCTCAGCATCAGACATGGCACTGTGATTTAGGGCTACCCTGTCATGAGACAAGTGGAATCATGAGCACCAGGTCTGAAGACAGGAATCTACCTCCATATTTATCACTGTGAGACATGACCTTGCCTCAGTAAGGATGTAGGTGTTCTGGAAGTCAGTATTGGTTATTTCTATCACATAGAATCATAGAACGGTAGGGATTGGAAGGGTCCTCTGGAGATTATCCAGTCCAACCTCCCTACCAAAACAGGATCACCTAGGACAAGTAACATAGGAATGTGACCAGGCAGGTATGGAAAGTCTCCAGATGAGACTCCACAACCTCTCTGGGCAGCCCAAGCTCCATCACCCTCACAGCAAAGAAGTTTTTCCTCATGTTCTGCTTTGTAACAATTGCCCCAGCTACAGCACTGCAAAACACAGCACTAGAAAGATGCTCTGAGGAGGATTAACTAGCTCAGCCAAACCTAATACAGTTGCCTGTCTCCCCTCCCTTTTGTGACATCATTTCCCTTCCTTTGTGATGTCACATTCTCTATTTTATTGATGTAATTTCTCCCTCCTTTATTGATGCCATCTCCTTTTTCGATGTCTTCCACCTGCTACAAACATGGTTTATTAGAACATTAGATATTAATGTTGCTGACATGCTTCTAAAGGTCACACCTAATAAACAAAGCTCTGTGCCTACTGCTTATTGAATACAACTTTAATTAGTGGATAATTATGCCAAGAATGAGATTCCCACAACACAAACCATATGGCTTGCTTATGCTGGAAGGTTCAGAAAAAGCATCATCTAAAACTTGATAAACAGCTTTCCAATCCCTTCTGACTTATTCTGTGATAACATGGAGAATATTGGGAAGTTACTGAATCAGGCTGAAGGTAGCAGTACTCTGTCTTGCACGTTTTAGCTCCATCATGCAACTTCAGCTAACTGAAGAAGAGTCAGGTACTTCTTTCTTGATCTCACACATTATTTTTGGATTTGAGTGTGTTTTGGAATGTGTGATTTAGAATCAACCCAAATGCCATGAAACTGACTGCAGATTGAGATGTCACAGAATCACAGAACGTTAGGGGTTGGAAGTGACCTCTGGAGATTGAGTCCAAACCCCCTGACAAAACAGGATCACCTAGAGCAGGCCACGTGGGAACATGTCCAGGTGGGTTTGGAAAGCATCCAGAAGAGACTCCACAGTCTCTCTGGGTAACCTGCTAAATGGCTCCAGCACTGACACAGCAAAGAAGTTTTTCCTCATGTTCAGGTGAAACTTACTGTGTTCCAGTTTGTGTCCATTGTTCCTTATCTTACATTGGGCACCAATCAAAAGAGTCTGACCTCTTCTTCCTGACCCCCACCCTTCAGATATTTGTAAACACTGCTCAGATTCCCCTCTCAGCCTTCTAACCTTCTCCAGGCTAAGCAGCCTCAGGTCTCTCAGCCTTTCCTCATCAACCTCTTCCTTCCAGTCCCTTTATCATCCTCGTAACCTCTTTTGGACTCTCTCTAGCATTTCCCTGTCCCTCTTGAACTGGGGAGCCGGAACTGGACACAATACTCCAGGTGTGGTTTCACCAGGACAGAGGGTGAGGAGAACATCCCTTGACCTGCTGGTCACCGTCATCATAATGGATCCCAGGATACTGTTGGCCCTCTTGGCAATAAAGACACATTATTGCCCCATGGTCAACTTACTGTCCATTGGGACTCCAAGGTTCTCTGTGAAGGTGCACAGACAGGGACGTGTCTGATGCAGCTACTGAAGAGGAATTAAGTGTTTCTTGAATTACACTACAACGATCACAGCAGCTTCTGTTGGCAAAGGCATTTGTTCTGTTCTCAAAAAAAAAAAAAAAGAGCAGAAAGAAGTATGTCTGGAGTCACAGAATGTAAGATGTTTTTTTCAGAGTTGCAATGTCTTCAGCAGTATGGTAGCAACTTATGAGGTGTTTGTGTTATAAGATGATCAGTTGTAAACTACACAGTCAAATAAATAGAGGAGCTGAAAATATGAGTCAATTAAGTCCTCACCAGCATCACAAGTAAATCTGAAAGTTAGCAAAGCTCTGACTTATTAACAGATGTGAGGACTTCAGACCACTGGTCAAGGTTGCAATTGCCAAAACACCTTCAAATCATTGAAAGACAAATGAATGGTTTTTGTGGTCTTCAAGGTTTATATTCCCAAATATAGTGTGTTGCAGTAATTCACTCTGAAAGACAGAAAGGTAGAGATCAAAGTGGGGAGAACTGCGAAGAAAGAATTATTGTCATGTCCTCTAGGGTGTGGTAAAAAGGCATCACATTCTAGACATCTCAACCCACTGGTGTGGGAGAGTAGGTTCTTTTAGGGATCCCCTGAATGAAACTAAGATGACACCAAGTATTTGGCTGAGAAAACCATTTTAATCTTGTTTTTGTGAGGGGAAGGATTCGCAATTCAGTGTGGGAATGCAAGAAGGAGAAATGTGAGAAAGAAAAATAATGAGCTGTGTAGAGAGTGAGTGAACAGCCTTGATTCCCAGAAGCTGTAGGATGCCTCCCCCATGAGAGAGAAGCAGCAGTTAAGGTAACAGCCCAGGTGACCCAGGAAAAACAAAAGATGAAAGGGAAAATTCCATTAAAAAGAAGATTGTACATAATTTGTATTATGTTAATGCTCTGTCCATATCATGATATAAAAAGTAGCTCTGTCTGTGATAAAGTAGGATTCTGCATTGCCCCGGTGGGGTCCAGACATGTTTCTCAGCAGTCTAGGGAAGGAGGAAAAGCAAGGAAGGAAAGGAGAAGTGGGGATAGCTACCACTGTGGATCTGGGGCATCCCTCCAGTCCAAGTTGTTGTCCTGGTCAGTGGGAAAATGTTCCGTTCAGAGTAGGTAGTCTCTCTCCTTTTGTCTGATTGCCCTTATTATATATTCATGTTCTTCTGAAAACCACTTAGCATATTCTGAAAACAGTTTTGCTTAACCACACCCACCGCTCAATGACAGTGCACATGTTTGATACCATCACTGGGGGGTGGGTTCCAGTGGTTTTCGGGGGTCTTCAACCACTCTGTCTCTGAACTAGCTCCACAGTCAGAAAACAAGAAGCCTCTAGTCTTGTGGTTTGGTTGGAATTAGCGTCATATTCAGACAGGAAGCTTCTAGTCTCATGATTTGGTTGGAATTAGCTCTGTTGCCATGGCAGTGGTGTTGGCCAGTGGTTTCCTGTCCTGGCAACAATGAGCCAAAATAAGGAACCAGTCTCTCACATCATAGGACCTAAATACTTAGGGATTCAGCAGTGGGATGTTTTGAGTTAGGAAACAGCAGAATGGCTTAATGAACATGAGACAGCACACCCAGAATCTTTCTTCAAACGAAGTGTGGCCAGCAGATTGAGAGAGGTGATTCTTCCACTCTGTTCTGGCGAGATCTCACTTGGAATACTGTGTCCAGCTCTGGAGCTCCCAACATAAGAAACATGAACCTGATGGAGCACATCCAGAGGAGGGCCTCAAAAATGATCAAAGGGCTGGAGCTCCTCTTCCGTGAGGCCAGGCTGAGGGAGTTGAGTCTGTTCAGTCTGGAGAAGAGAAGGCTCCAGGGAGACTTTATAGTGGCCTTCCAGTACCTGGGAGTGACTGAAAGCTGGGGAGGGACTTCTTAGAAGGACTTGTGATGATAGTATGAGGAGAAATGGTACTAAACTACAGCAGAAAGTTGGACATTAGGAGGAAGTTCTTCATAATGAGGGTGCTGAAACACTGGAACAGGTTGCCCAGGAATGTAGTGGAGGACTCATACCCTAGAGACATTCGAGGTCAAACTCGATAGGACCTTGAGCAATATGATCTTGTTAAAGATGTCCCTGCTCACTGCAGGGGAGGGTTGGACAAGATGTCCCTTCCAACCTGATGCATTCTGTGGTACTGTGAACTCATGAATAGCAGAATATTGTAAAATGATTTTAGCAGACAGAACAAATAGTTTCTCAAGATCAATACTACCTTTGGCAAGTTATTGCCCTGCATTACTGTATCAGGTGTTGATGGCTTTATGTTGGCTGAGGTTTTTTTAAGTATTGTAATTATTTTTCTTCTTCAGCTCAACTATTTCTCTAACAAGGGAGATCAAAAAGATGTAGCTAGTGACCTTGAGCAAACAGTTCTCCTCTTCTATATTCATGCTTGAGTCCTGCTTGGAGTTTTCAACTGTGCTTTTTTGCAGCTATAATGAAAAGAAAGGAATAATTAACTTAAATTTGCTCCCCCTTCCATGCATATAAACACTGTTTGTTTGTTTTACCTAGGTTACTACTTATTAAAACGCATCCCCATTCCCTCAGCCTCTGGGTGCATTTACATCTTTAGAAACATAATTAAACTTCAAAGATTCATAGCTGTTTGTCCACATTTGATATTGCCAGAAGACAGTCATTAGATTAATAATTTCCAACAACCGTATCAGAGAAGGAAGCTGACACCACTCTTAAGATACACTTTGTCCTGAGCAAGGAGAACTGTCCATGTTCACACCAACCCCATGAAACGCTCCAGGCTTGGGACAGAGGGGTTGGAAAATTGCTCAGCAGTGAAGGACCTGGGGGTGTTTTTGACAGGTGTTTAACAGCCATTTGACAGCTGTCTGAATATGAGCCAGTGGTGTGCCTAGGTGGCTCAACAGTATCCTGGGCCTGGATCAGGAATAGTGTGGCCAGCAGGAGCAGGGAAGTGATTGTGTCCCTGTACTGGGCAATGGTGATACCACACCTCAAGCAATCTTCCTAATATCAGGTGACAAGAGAAAATGACCTGAAATTGCACCAGGGGAGGTTTAGGTTGGATATTAGGAAAAATTCTTTCCTGCAAGAGTGGTCAGGCATTGGAACAGGCTGCCCAAGGAGGTGGTAGAATGACTGTCCCTGGAGGTGTTCAATAAAACTGTGGACATGGCACTTTGATAAGTTTAGGTCAATGGTTGGACTCAACAGGCTTAGAGGTCTTTTACAGCCAAAACAGTCCTATGATCCTGTGATTCAAGTCTAGAGATTCAGCAAGGAGTGTGTGTGGATGGGAAAGTGGCTATAAGGGATTATAGAAATTACTTTTGGTGATTTGGCATTTTCAGGCATGATTTCTGAATTAGCATTCTCAGCTTTTGGATGCCAGATGGATGTTTCAGAATTATCTGATTTTTAGAGGCTGTGTGGGAGGCATTCTCTGAAAATCAAAATCCTTGAATGTCCTGCAAAACAGATACTCTGAAACAACATTTCTTGGTGTGATTTACATACAATTGGAACTACACTTTAGTAGGATTTTTGGTAGTTATGGGTGAGTTTTTTGCATAAATACAATCTCTTATTTCCTCCAGATTAATTTTTAATGAGAATTAATTAATTTATGAGGATTTTTAAATTGAATAAATAAATTTTTAAAAATTAGGTATGTAAAAATGTGCCTGTACTGTATAACCTTAGCTGTTGTTTTATAGTAGTGTGCCACATAGGAAAGGCAGTAAAATTAAACTGTTTTGGAGAACATGTATCACAAGCTGCTCTTGATTTCTCTCTCCTTTTTAAATCTCTTGCTTTTCCTCTCTCTTTTTTATTCTTAATTTTTTTTTTCTCTCTTTCTTTTGTTTGCCAAGTCATTCTCTCCTCTAATTTCAAAGAATCATAGAATGCATTGTATTGGAAGGGATCCTTGAAGGTCATCTTTTCCAACCCCCAGTTTCCTGCCTTCCTCTCCTTTCTTCAGTGGGTCTCTGTTTTTGTTCTTCCATCTCTCTGAGTTTCTTTCCAGCTACACCAAAGGTTCTCAGTGTCCTGGAAGGGCATAAATCCTGCCAGGCTGGTTTAAACCCTCACTCATCCTCCTTCTGTTCCGGGTCCGGAAGTTGAAGTAGATTGAGCAAAACAAAGCCTTGGGGCTAGGAGCTTAGCACCACGTGTCAGGTGTCTGGTGCAGCCCCTCAGTGTGCCTGCGTGGTCACACGAGGCATGAAGCTTTGAATGCATTGGGCAGAACAAGAATGCTAAATGCCTATAGGCCAGTTTCACTTTCAAATTGGTCTATTTAAGGGGGGGTGATTTAGAAGCCACGCCTTTCTACACAGTCTCCTTCTCTACACAGTCGCCTTTCCTACACAGTCGCCTTTCTATGCAGTCGCCTTTCCTACACAAGCTGTCTACAGAGATCATCTCTCTGCAGTACCCTTTAGCGGCTCGTTACCTGGGAATTGCCATGGCCACGTGTTTGCAGCTCACACTGGCTAGCTCAGCAGCAACTCCTCTGCAGCTCGTCTCTCTCTCCCTCCCCTCTGCCTGTAATATTTTGTATTTTACCACGGGATCACTACCGTGAGTTTTGGAAGCATTCTTATACGGGAAACTTACTCAGGGATCGAAGGCATCATGAGTACCATGTGCTAGGGTTAATGCTAAGCCTCTGCAGCGCAGTTAGAATTTTTCCTGTTTCGCATTCCTATTTTCCCAAGTTCTGACTGTTTAAACTGTTTAATTCTGTGTTAATAAATAGCCTTTGTGCAAATATTTCCTGTTGACCAAAAATCCAAAGAATCTGAGGGATTTTCCCCCTAATTTTTGAATATTAATAAGAAAAATAATATTCAGAGATATTAATAATAATAATTCATAATCGGTTATTAATATCTCATCACACTCAGGGCTGTGTTCCTGTGTTTGCCTTCTACGTCTCTTCTGTTAGATGCTTTCCTACATCTTCCTGTCTTGCCTTGTAGTATTCCTACTATTTTATCTTTCCTCTTTTAACTTACAGATTGAAATACACATGAATAATTCCCTGTTGTGGCAAAAATCCAGTCTGTTGCCCAACTGTCCCTGGTTTCTATTTTTGGGTTCAGTAGTGCACTTCTGGGGGGAAACCTCTGGCCTCCTCTGTCAGCATGATTCTCTTTGATGTATGTGAATCATGCAAAAAGTAGACTGAAAAGCAGGCTGTACCAAAACACCACTAATTTCACAGAAACACATAATTGCTTAGTTGGAAGAGACCTTCAGGTCATCAAGTCCAAACATAACCTATTATCTCCCTGTACACAACTTTTAGACCATGTCCCTAAGTTCCTCATCCTAACAATTAAGCACCTGCAGCGATGGTGACTTCACCACTTTTCTGGACAGTCTGTTTCAGTGCCAGTGTCATCTGAGGAGGTGGTTTCCTATATTCATGTCCTTCTCTGATTCTGTAAGGCACAATGAGACCTAGGGGACCGCACAAGCATAGAGATGTAGCTGTGGCATGTGAGTTTAGTCCTTTGGCTGATTTGTAGCTTCAGGTCACCTTTATTGTGAGATGGTTGAAGCACAGCTAGCAGCCAGCTTTTGAGGCCAAGCTATGCCTATGGGTACAGTAGGCATGGAAAGCCACAAATTCCAACAACTGAATGTCCTGCTAAATCTATGGGCTTTTTGCTTTCACGTTCAGAGCTCTCTTCTCCCTGGGAAGAACAGTTTAGTGTTTAGGACACTGGCCTGGAATTTAGAAGAGCTGCTTTCAAGTCCTGTGCTGCAGATACATTTTCTGAGTGTAGCCACATACTTATAGAATCGTAGAGTGGTTTGGTTTGGAAAAGGCCTTAAAGATCATCTAGTTTCATTTCCCTTGCCATGGCCCCAGCCACCTTCCATCTGACCTGGCCCCAAACACCTCCAGGGAGGAGGCATCCACAACTTCCCTGGACAACACTTCCCAGTGTCTCACCACCCTTATTGTAAAGAATTTCTTTCTAACATTTAATCAGGGAATCTCATCTAGAGTCTCTTCTGGGACCTCATCCAGTCCTTGCTCTAAATGATTCAAAATTGTCTTGACTATGCCTCAGATTGTAAGCAACACGATTTATTTTTAATGATCAGACATGTCATAGGAAAAAAAAAAAGAAAACAAAACAACAAAACACAACTACTTGGTTGGCATAATTTAAATCACATCATGGTTAAATTAACTTATTGACACATAATGACATGTAGTTAATGACACATAACTAACTGGCAACCACAAAATTAGAAATTCAGTATCAGCATCAGCTGTACAACAACTAAAGCACAATAAAAGACAGTTCAAAGATATTAATAAACATATATTAGTTCCTAGATATCCTCCTGGCAGGCTGCTCACTCCATGGGATGGATGAGGTTTCTGCTCTTTAAGGTAGAAGCAAAGGCAACCATGATGATTGGACAACTTCTATCTGTGCCAGATCAGGTTTTGATTGGTTCTGTTTCTATTCCAGGATCTTTCCCCCATATTATAGATGTTCACATTTCCCATTCATTTACTTTCAAGTTGATTGTGTGGACACAGCACTTTGGGATGTAGTTTAATTGCTGTGGTGGTGTTAGATCGATGGTTGGACTCAATGATCTTAGAGGTCTTTTCCAAGTGAAACAGTTCTATGAGTTGATTATTTCTCATTTGTATCAAAGTCTATGTAATTCCCTGGCTGTGTTTTAATCTGGCTGATTGCAATCTTTATCTTTAACCCTTTCTCAGAGGCTACAAGATTAGGTACAAAGAATCTCCACTAGAACGTTGTTCTGTCCAGACTGACTAGCTTTACTAATAGGACTAACTTGCTTGGTTAGTATCTCTGTAGTCTGTCATGTTATCTTGGTCTGAGCTAGCTTTTGAGACTGTGATGTTATTCTGTGTGAAGAAATAGATAGAGAAAATTCTCAGAGGCAAGAAACCAAAACCGAAAAAGATATTACCCAAAAGGTGCTAAAAGCACCTTGGCTGTCTGGGGAAAGCCTGCAGTGTTGCTCTCTAGTTTGTAAGGAAAGCTAGGCTGAGCTTTTGCAGATGAAGTTCAGTATTGAAGCTTACTGCAGTTCTTCACCTACAACTCATTCTCTGACAGAATTTTTGTCTCTCTGGAAGACTTTACCAGAGACAACAATATGCCCTTGTGGCCAAGAGTGCCAATGGTATTCTGAGGTGGATTAAGAAGAATGTGGCCAGCAGGTCAAGGGATGTTCTTCTGTCCCTCTATTCTGCATTAATGAGGCCTCACCCCCAGTGCTGTGTCCAGTTCCAGGCTCCCCAGTTCAAGAGAGATGGGGAACTACTGGAGAGAGTCCAACAGAGGCTACAAGGATGATGGACTGAAACATCTGTCTGACAAGGAAATACTTTAAGACCTGTGGCTGCTTAGTCTGGAGAAGAGAAGGCTGAGAGGGGACCTGATCAATATTTACAGATACCTTAAGGATGGGTACCAAGAAGGAGCCAGTCTGTTCTCACTGGTGCCTTTAGACCAGGTTGCTCAAGGTCCTGTCCAGCCTAACCTTGAACACTTCCAAAGAGAGGGCATCTACAACTTCTCTGGGCAACCTGGTCCAGTGCCTCACCACCCTCACTGTAAAGAATTTCTTCCTAATATCCATTCTAAATCTCCCCTTTTCCAGTTTAAAGCCATTCCTCCTTGTCCTAGTAGTGGAAGCCCTTGTAAAAAGTCCCTTCCTAATTTCCAAGGGTTTATTTGATTTTGTTATAATGGAAAACTATGTAATGATTTTAGTGAAGTGAGTCTTGATATTACCTGAGGGAATTCTCTGAGGACTTGCTTTCTTTCAGACTTTTACAAACGACCTCAACATGTAGAAGCTAGTGTCCTTGTTGTGCAATATATCTAAGGGTTATCAAGAACTTTGCAAATTAAAGAAAACAATTCTTCAAAAGAATGAAGAAGCTTGAAGAATTTTTCAAAATCAAATGAAAAATAAGCAACTTCTTGCATATAGTCATCGATTTTTTCAGTTAGAAAAGACATCAAAGATCATTGAGTCTAAACATCAGCCTAACACCACCATGGCCGTTAAAGCATACCACAAAGTGCCATGTCCACAAGTTTCTTGGACATCTACACAGTTCTCGAGCACATTTTGCCATTGATACTTACCTGTTAGGTAATATGAATTTTCAGGGTAACGTTACAAGCTGAAATCTGCAAAATAAGATAAATGTAGGAGTTGTTGGAGGGACTGAATTGATCCCCGAGAGAATCATGAATAAAGATGTTAAGAGTTACCCAGTGACTGAAGGAGAAACTGGATGCTTTCTCAAGTATATATTTGAGTTACCAAAGTCTGAAATGTCAGAAGTTGTCACTCAAACAGGAGAACTGGGGCCGCTGAAATAGAATCTGCTCATCCTTGAAAGGAATGGGACCAGCCAACCAAAGGAATAAAGATGTCTTTGAATTGGATCAACTGTACAACCAGCAGCACAGGCAGTCAGCAAATGTTGACAAATTCCATATGTTCAGTTTCTCAGGTGATGTGGATTGTAAATTATCATCCTGGTATCTGGACAGGAGTGACAATTGATGAATTTCTAAACGCTTTGGAGAGCAATGAAATAGGCTGATTTTGAAGAGGCTTCTGGCATTCTTCCATGTCCTATTCCGCATCACTCACAACTGTCTGAGCAAAATTGCGGATAAAAAGAAAACTCAATAAATTAGAGAAATAATTGTCCTAGTGACAAATGAATGTCTGCTTATGTGGTAGGGAAATGAGAATCCCTACTCTGCAAAGAATACACAGATCCACAATGTGTACCATGGGTCAGATCTATGTTGATCTGAAGTATATTACAACATTGACATTAACTAAAGTCAGATAACTTTAAACTTCTAAAGGCTGAAGTTAGCTATTTCACTGGAAATAACAAAAGGTTAAAAGTCGCCATTGAGTCCAATTGTCACCGTAAGCCTACATGGCTAGTTTGCTATTGCCTCTCTTTATTTCATAAAACCACAGAAGGGTAGGGGTTGGAAGTGAGCTCTGGAGATCATCCAGTCCAACCCCCTTGACAAAGAAGAGTCACCTAAGACATGGCACACAGAAACACATCCATGTGGGTTTGGAAAGTCTCCAGAGAAGGAGACTCCACAATCTCTCTGGGTAGCCTGCTCCAGTGCTCCAGCACCATTACAGCAAAAAAGTTTTTCCTCATGTTATGGTGGAACTTCCTGTATTCCAGTTTGTGTCCATTGCCCCTTGACCGATATCACTGGACACCAGTGAAAACAGATTGATCTCTTCTTGATACCAAGGTATTTGTAAATACTGAGCAGATGCCCTCTCAGCCTTTCCTTCTCCAGATTGAACAGCCCCAGGTCTCTCACCCTTTCTTCATCAGACAGATGTTCCAGTCCTTTCATCATCCTCATAGCCTTCATTGGACTCTCTCCAGTAGTTCCTGTCCCTCTTGAACTGGGGAGCCTAAAACTGGACAGAATACTCAGGTGTGGTCTCAGTAGGACATTTATTGCCATATGTGTCTGTACAAACCCATACATATAAATGATACCTTAATAATAATTTGTATCCTAATATATGAACTTTTCATCTCAGAGAGGGAGATAATTTTTCAACACCTGAACATGTTGTCTTGGCAGTGAAAAATATATAAGGGAAGGATTTGCATTCAGACAAATTGTTTGACTAGAACAGTGTTTGGTTGCTTTGCTAAATCAAAGGTGGCTGAGGTCCCCCAACTCTTCATCAGAGATTAGCAAAGGGATTTACTGACACCATGATTTTTAATGGAGATGGGGAAATGGGTCATGTCTGTTAGCTTCACAGGATATTTCTGGTTTCATAAACTGGTTCAGAGGCATGGAAGTATCCCAGATAATGGCACATTAGTATGGCACAGTGCACAAACTAATGAGCCTTGCCTCTTGGGGGAATCATTACGCTGAGGGCAGTGCTATTTTGACATGTCTACTTTGCTTCCAGTGTCATAGTTAATTTGATGATGCTAGCTTGGTGGCAGAGTCTCTGAACTATACTATATTATTACATGGTGTAGACTGGTTTGAAGTGCCTCTAGTCCTCTTACTTTAGGTAATCCAAATTAAGTTAAATTAAATTTTATACTGAATTAAATTAGATTGCTTCTGAAATGGTCTGTTGTCATATATTTGATCCAGTTTCTAGTCAAGTCAAGGGGTCATTCCATGGACTTCACTGAGTATTAGTTCAGCTTTCAAACCTTCTCATGTAAGGGAAATTACAACAGAGTAGTGGAGGGAGAAAGAAATGTCGACCAGCCCCTGGCTCAGCATGTTATGTTAGGAAATTTAGAGAGATATTGCAATAAGACCACACTGTCTTATCTTCAAAGGCAAAAGAGAGAGTCAAGGCTCAGTTATGACAATCTATGCAGAGAGGGCTGCAGGGCTGGTTAGATGACAAGAGACTGATTTTCATGAAGAAAGATATACCAGTTGACGCTGACAAGAACAGAGAATCATTTCAGAGAGCACTGCATAATGTGCTGGAGTTTTTTTCAAACATTTCCCTCTACCTATATAGAGGCAGGAAAGATATCCTAGGAAAAAGACTGTTAGCTTTAGTTCTTGACGATCCCACGTGAATTTATTCTTCCAGTTGTGAAAACTTCAGGAAACCAGTGTTACATGCACAAAGGTTATTTAGCTTTCCTAGTCTCAAATTCAGGCCATTGTTCATATTTGTTCCCAAGTAATGATTTTTAAATTCCCCTCTACTCTGCTCTCATGAGACCCCACCTGGAGTACTTGTGGTGAAAGGCCCAAATTATATTTGGAACACATATCCTAGATATCTGCCTGGGCACCCATCTTGGCCACCCCCTCCACCCCTCCTTTCCCCCCTTCTTCCCGGGTAGAAGAAGCGGGAAAGCAGACAAAAGGCTTGGCGCCTCACAGTCTGCAGAAGTCACGACGCTGGACTTGTGAGTCTCCCTCTTTTAGTAAGGTAACTTGGGATTGGTTACAGGGATGTTTTTTGTCTGTTGCTATTGGTCAAAGACACTCGGTCAAAATGCATAAAACCCCCAGCCAACTCATTTTTGTTTGCTGCTACCACCTTTATTGCTTGTCTGCTGCCTTCTGCGCTGCTCAGATTCACGTAGCAGGGGACTTGTTTCCCACACACACACACAAACGGCGGACCCGATCCTGCCCGCTTGCTGCACTGAGTCAAGGGACTGAAGAGTTTGCCGGCCTGCCGCTTCAGCCCGAGATCGACTCCTTTGTTATGCACCGCAGCCGATCAGACTGCACCAGCCCGGGAACCTGGATCCTGCTTTGCCCAGGGGCTGAACGCTCCGATAACCTCCTGGGAGCCACGGAAAGTTTTGTCTCTCGTCCGTGGATCTCCTCAGACAACGTGTTCCATTGAAGCTACGTAAGCAGCAAAACCTCACTCGTCGCCGCCACGTGGAAGGCCACCACGTGGCAGGGACTATATTATTCTTCATCTAAGTTTCTACAAATACTTTTGAACTATTAATACTGGGACTCCAACGAGTGAGTAAACCAACTCTCTTTCCTGAAGTTCGCGAAAGTTTGTGTTTAACCTTTAAGCGGCAGTTTGTGCCGCAGGACTCTCTAGTTCTTTGAATTTCCAAAAATGCTTTCTAAAATTCATTTAAATTAATTCTATTAAATGTATATACATTCTGCAAAGATAGTTTTACCAACCGCGTAGTAGAATCTGTGTGTGTTAATTGTAAATACATTTGGGGAAATTTTCTTTGATTAATAAAAATATTTAATATTTTTATATCAGCCTCATTACAATTCACTTATAACCCAGATTCAAACCCCCCTCCATGACAGTACTGCATCTAGTTCTGATGCCCCCAGGACATGGATCTGTTGGAGAGGATCCAGAGAAGGCCATAAAGATGATGAGAGGGCCGGAGCACCTCCCTTATGAGGGCAGGCTGAAAGAGTTGGGAATCTTCAGCCTGGAGAAGAGAAGGCTCTGGTAAGACCATAGAGTGGCCTTCCAGTACCTGAAGGGGGCTTGCAAGAAAGTTGGGAAGGGAATTTTTGCAAGGGCTTGTAGTGATAGGTTATGGGGCAGTGGCTTTAATCTGGAAGAGGGTATATTTAAACTAGATGTTAGAAAGAAATTCCTTCTAGTGAGGGTAGTGAGACACTGGAAGAAGTTGCCCAGGGTGATTGTGGATGTCTCCTCCCTGGAAGTGCTCAGTGCCAGGATGGATGCAACCTTCAGCACCTTGGTTTAATGGGAGGTGTTCCTGCCCATGGCAGGAAGGTTGGAAGTAGATGATCTTCAAGGTTGCTTCCAACTCAAACCGTTCTATGATTCTATGATGTTTTCATGCCAGGAGGCACAGGGCACTTTCTGATGAGGTCAGTAGCTAAGCACACTTATGAATTGGCCCTTCAGTTTTATTTTGCTTTCATTCCCTCCTCAGTAAGACAGTAAAAGAGATGCTGAGAATTGCACCTGCTACTCACTCTAGTTGTAATCATGAGGGATTTTTTGAGAATGATTGCTATGCTGTGTGATGTTTTGCTGAAGGTCAGTAAAAGCTTTTTTTTTCCAGTTGCTGTGGTTTCCATGTTGCAAGGGCAACACGGTTGGGGTGCAGTGATGATAAACATATCTAAAGAGTGTGTGATACTACACAGGTAGTGAAGGTAAGCAGCTGCCTACTCTTAACCACATAGGAGTAGAAAAGACAAAGAGATTGTAGAGGGGCAGTTCTGAATAATTTGATTTCTTGGTGTTGTCATCAAGAATATCACAGAATGCATCAAGACGCAAGGCACCTTCAAACTCATCTTTTCCAACCTCCCTCCAGTGAGTATGGACATCTCCAACTAGATCAGGTTGCTCTGGGGCCCATCAAGATTGACCTTGAAGGTCTCCAGGGATGAGGTCTTCACCACCTCTCTGGGAAACCTCTTTCATTGTGTCACTACCCTCATTGTGAAGAACTTTCTCCTAATGTCCAACCTAAATCTATCCTGCTGTAGTTTAAAACCATTGCCCCTTGTCCTATCACTACAAGGCCCTTGTAAACAGTCCCTGCCCACCCTTCTTAAAGGTCCCCTTCGGATATTGAAATGCAGTCTCCCCAGACCCTTTCCCAGGCTGAACAATCCCAGCTCACTCAACCTACTCTCATAGGAGAGGTACTTTAGCCCTCTGATCATCCTCTTGACCCTCCTCTGTACCAACTCCAACAGGTCCATGTCCTTCTTCTGTTGGGAGCTCCAGAACTGGACACAGTAGTCCACCAGGGCAGAGCAGAACAGAGTTGCGGAATCACTTATCCTGACCTGTTGGTCACTGTTTCTTTGATGCAAGACAGGATACCATTTGCCTTCTGCGCTGCTAGTGAGTAGTGTTGGCTCTTATCCAGATTCTCATCTGACAGTACCCCCAAGTCCTGTGTTGTCTGTGTACTTAGACTACTGGATTCTTCATGGAGACAGCTTTTCCACATGCTAAAAAAAACTCTTCTTTGATTAGAAGTACTAATGTGGCTACACAGCTTTATTGAATGGGCTTTACTCATTAAAAGTTATCCTGGACTCTCTCTAAATTCCAGAATATGTGGACATGCTTGGGTCACTCACTACAAGGACACTGAGGTGCTGGAGCATATCCAGGGAAGGGCAATCATGCTGGTTAAGAGTCTAGAGAACAAGTCTTACCAGGAGCAGCTGAGGGAGCTGGGGTTGTCTAGTATGGAGAAGAGGAGGCTGGGGGGGAGACCTCACTATTCTCTACAACTCCTTGAAAGTAGGTTGGAGTGAAGCTGGTGTTGGCCTCTTCGCCCTAGTATCAGATGATAGAACAAGAAGAAATGGCCTGAAATTGTGCCAGGGGAGGTTTAAGTTGAATATTAGGAAAAAAATATTTGCTGAAAGGTCATTCAGGCATTGAAACAGGCTGCTCATGGAAATGGTGGAACTCCTAGCAGTATTCAAGAAATGTGTGGATATGGTACTTTGGGACATGGCTTAGTGGTTACAGTGGGTTTAGGTTGATGGTTGGATTTGATGATCTTAGAGCTCTTTTGCAATCAAAACAATTCTGTGATTCTGTGCATGATGTCTAGGTCAGCATCAGGTATGATTTCAAGAGACTCCTGATGACTGAAGGCAACATTTCATTACTTTGAAACTGTTTGGACAATTGGCCTCTAAACCATCATTATAAGGCTCCTTTATCCATCGAAGGGTCAAGGAACTGCTTTTTATATAGAGGTAGACAGGTTCTTGGCTGTGAAATCAGTGCAGCACCTTTTAAATCAATGAAGCTATTCCAGTATTCTCAAGGTGAGGCTCTGACTCAAAGTCTAATAGAAGAGAGGTGAAGAATGGGAGTTTTCTAAAGCTTTCACCACTACTCTGATACTGTGCCCATTTCCTTTGAAAGAAAAGCCTTACTAAATTCAGAGGGAACAGAACAATACCAAGGCTGAAAGCTGTTCGAGACATCCTATCTCTCAAGCCAAGAGTGCTTCAGATTGTGCTTTATTGAGAGATGACAGACTGTGAAGATTCAACACTTTAGAAGCATCCTGCTTCATCAGCAGTGACGAGACTGAAAAACTCTATACCGCTCTAAAACCAGGAGACAAAAGCCAAAACAAAGTGGATGAGCCAAAGCAGTGTGTTTCCACTGCATCCCCATGTGCTGAAGCAAGCTACAAAACTTCACGCTCTCCAAGTAGTCTGTTAGTATCTAAACTATCTCATGGGAGCTTTTGGGATACCTGGTTCCAAGAGGATTTCAGGAGGTGTTTAGAGCCAAGCAGTTCTGTGTTGAAGCATGTGTTATATGAGTATGGACAGTGAGGGCTCGTTTTTTGGAGCGGACAGGACAGTGTGAATGTACACTGGAATGCTCACTACCTTTGCTAATTGATAGTGGAATCTGAAAGCTTTCTATTGTTGGTTTAATTGACCTTCACTGTCCTTGCTGCATAAGATTCAAGATCCAGCAGATGCTAGTATGACTTAAGTAACTCAAATAATTTAATTGAAAACACGTGAAGCAAAGAGGCATGAGCAGACATTAAAAAACCCCAAACAACATGAAACCCCTCCAAACATCAACAAAAAGCCTCACAACAGCAATAAAAAAATCCCCCAAAGCCATAACAAGAAAACACCAAAGCAACAACAAAAAAGGTCTGAAAAAACCTCAAACACCAATTAAAAAATCCCAAAACAACAAAAACAACAAACCAACGATGCTCCCCAAAATATAAAACCCTAAAGCAATGAGAAAAACCCAGAACCACAAAATGAAGCCCCAGAACAACAATCACAATACTCCAAAGCAACAACAAAGCCTAAAACAATGATAAAAAGAGAACAAACCCCAAAACAATTAAAAAACCCAAAACATCAAGAAAACCACAAAGCAACAACAAACCAGCAACAACAAAAACTCCCAAAACAACAACAGAAGCACCAAAAGAGCAACAGAAATGCCCAAAACAATAGCGAAAAGCCCCAAAACAAAAACAAACAAACAAACAAACAAACAACAAACCAAAATTAAAGTATCATTTTCTCAGAAGACCATCTGTTTGATAGCACAAAACAATAAAAGGAAATTTAAATTCATACATTGACTTCTAAAGGATCAGGGAACAGGTTAGTGTAACTGAAGAAGGTAAGTATCAGGATAGTTGTTTTCTTAAAATGCTTTTCCTGATGACACTGTACACAAATCAGCACTAATGTGTTAATGTAACTTGATCAAGCTAATTATATAACAGCATAAATTTTTTTTTCCCTTCTAGCCTCATCATCATTCATTTGGAGTGACTACTCTATACATCTGTAGTTGTGTTCTGTATGTGAAATATTCTCATGTTCCCTGTTTGCATTGGTGCTTGAGGTTGGAGTGACGTGGGGGGGATCAGTCTCTTCTCCCTAGTATCAGATGATAGAATGAGAGGAAATGACCTCAGAGTTGAACCAGGTGAGGTTTAGGTTGAGTATTTGGAAAAAAAATTCTTTGCTGAAAGACTGTCCAGGCTTTGGAACAGGCTGCCTGAGGGAGGTGGTGGAGTCAGTGTCTCTGGAGGTATTCAAGAAACGTGTGGACATTTAGTGGCAATGGTGGTGTTAGGTTGATGGTCAGACTCAATTCAGAGGTCTTTTCCAACTGAAACAATTCTATGATTCTATGACTCTACGTGTATATATTTGTTTCATGAAGACAGGAAACTTTCAATCATTCTCTTGCTTTCCAAATGCTTTCATTTTGAAAATATTTTCATATAGGAATCATTTCAAGTATCATGAATATTCTCTTAGACTACAGTAGTTTTGACTCAAGTAGATATGGTTATCTCATCAACAAGCAGATTCTGTACAAGAACATGCAGATGTCTCTCATCAATAGTTAGTTACTTCAGATGGATTTCCTGGCAGTTGGTGAAAGTCTAAGTGTACTTTTTTCTGAATAAAGGCATCAAAATATACATCTCAGATCCTCCTGACCCATGGTTCAGAGGGAACACAAAATCTGTGGGACCTTCTCCTTTACCCACTACCCTAGGGAATAGAAATGTTAAAGCTGAAGCTGGCAGAGTACAATGTTGTCTGCAGTATGTTTCTCTGTTGTGACTGGTGGGCCAGAAATAGGAATAGTTTCTCTGGAGACTGTCATGGCCTGCCTGGACATGCTCCTGTGTGATCTGCTTTAGATGATCCTGGTCTGGCAGGGCAGTCAGACTAGATGATCTCCAGAGGTCCCTCTGAACCCTGACCATTCTGTGATTCTGTGGTAGTGGGGTAATGTAGGACATAATTTTGAGCTCTTCCTGTACAAACAGCTTCCCAGCTCTCTGGATTTCTCAGTCACACATGACAACTGTGCTTGCACAGACATTCAGCTCAGGTCAGAAAAGCTAAGGCAAGGCTGGAATTGAATCTGGCCAGGGACATTAAAGGGAACAAGAAGAATTTCTTCAGGTACATCAGTGAGAAAAGGAGGACTAGGGAAAATGTGGGACCCTTACAGAAGAAAAATGGAGAGCTGCTGACAGAGGATATGGACAAGGCTGAGGTGCTCAATGACTTCTTTGCCTCAGTCTTCAACAGCAAGGGCTCCAACCACAATGTCCAAGCTCCAGA
>WBNM01007038.1:0-14720 GCA_013399055.1 Ramphastos sulfuratus
TGGATGTGTCTGTGATTCTGTGGAGTGATGTGAGCTCAGAGGTTCCCAAGGAGAACATAGGCAGGTGGTTGCTGATTGCAGTGCACTTGAGGTGCAGTTGAGAAAGTCCAGTTCTGATTCAATCAGCTGGAGTTTGCTGAAAAGAAGTTCCTCCTCATGCTCAGATGAAACTTCTGATGTTCAACTTTGTGCCCCTTACCCCTTGCCCTGTCACAGGACACCATTGAACACAGCCTGGCCCCATCCTCCTGACACCCACCCTTGAAGTATTGATCAGCACTGAGGAGATCTCCCTCAGGCTGCTCTTTTCCAGGCTAACAGCACCAACTCTCTCAGCCTTTCCTCACAGAGCTGTTCCAGTGCCCTCAGCATCTTTGTAGCCCTTTGCTGTAGCCTCTCCAGCAAGTCCCTGTCCTTGAACTGGGGAGCCCAGAACTGGACACAGTACTCCAGATGTGGCCTCACCAGGGCAGAGTAGTGGGGGAGAAGAACCTCCCTTGACCTGCTGGCCACACTCTTCTTGATGCACCCCAGGATGCCATTGTCCTCCTTGGCCACAAGGGCACTTTGCTGGCTTATGGTCTGATTATCTGCTTGTCTGAACTCTGATTATCCTGTCCACTGAGAGCTCCTTCCCAACACACCTGCAGCAAAGGGACTTAGAAGGTGTTTCTTGCTTGCTGACGCCTCTGTTCCCTGGGTAGTGCCAGGACTCACATCCATCAGGAGCTGACTCCTGGGCATCTCATGGTTTGTGCCTGCTGTATCTCCTGGTTTTCCTCCTCCAGCAGAGATGAATGGAAAGCTGCCAGAAGATAGGTCTGAAGACACAGACTGTGATGGGTCCTCTCTGCCTGAAGATTTCTCTGAGGTAGGATGGCAGCTGTCTGCCTGCTGACTTTGCTTTCTCAGCTGAATCTTTCTCTTTGCTCTTTTCCTTAGTAGCACAGAGCTTGTGGAGACAACTCTGTGTGTTTCTTTGGAGGGAGAGCAGCTCTAGGGGCAGCAGCTGTCAGTGGTGGCCAAACACTGAGGTTTTAATTAGTGTGTGATTATTCCATCAGAATTGAGCTGTAAGAGAACAAAGCCAGGAGCTACTTTGCTCTGTTCCTCAGTTAAAGCCAAGCAACCTTTTATTTTTCCCTCCATTTTTCTTTAAAAGGGGCAACAATAAATGACCTTGGCAGTGTTATTTCAGTTTATTATTGCCTTAATTAGAAAGATTTCCTTGCTTGCTGCTCAGAGAAGCTGTCACAGTAAGTCCTGTGTGGACTTAGCTGTCCAAAATGTGCACTGGAGCTTTTTCTTTTCCTCCTGCATTCTCCTGGGATGTGTTCCTTAACCTGAGACACTTCCAAGAGTCTTCTGCCCTGCCTTACTGCATGTCCTGGTTTGCAGCAAATTCACAGATTGCATCAGGTTGGAAGGGACCCTTAAAGGACCCCCAAATGCCCAGATCTTGCCAACATTTCAGACTGGCAGAATTCTGTCTGCCAAGCACATCCTGGCTGTTGCAGCTTTCTGTCCAGTTAGTAGAGCCAAGAGTCAGCTCAGGAATCTGGCTCTGTGGCAGTGGCTCTAGGAGATCCAACAGGAAAACCCTCTGGAGCATAGNCCCACCCTCACTCTCAACAATTTCTTCCTCATCTCCACTCTCAATCTCCCTTCTCCCAGCTCAAAGCCATTGTCCCTAATCCTGTCACTCCTAGCCCTTGTCAAAAGTCCCTCCCCAGCTCTCCTGCAGCCCCTTCAGGTACTGGAAGGCTGCTCTGAGGTCTCCCTGCAGCCTTCTCTTCTCCAGGAGGCAGTGGATTCACCTCCATCGAACAGTTTAAGACTCAGCTTGCCAGGGTGCTGGGCCAGCTCATTTCAACTCTAGTGTTACCTGGCAAGGTTGGAGCAGATGATCACTGAGGTCCCTTCCAACCTGACACTCTGGGAATTATCTCATAAAGGGTTTTTTTTAGTATTAGGCACCAAAAAGAAATGAACTGGAGAAAACTGAGGTGACTCAACTGCTGCTGTGAGTCAGGAATGGTTGTAAGGTAGCTTGTTGGGCCTGTTAGAGTAGAGCCTTCTTCCAAGTGCTGAGGGTACTCATCCTCTGTTACTCTGGGTTAAGGAGATGGCTAAAGGAGGAAAGTGTTCCATTGCCTACTGATTTGAACTTAGCACCCTTCAGAAACAGCCCCTGGAGTGTGGATTGGTGACAGCTTACAGTGGGTGTCTGTTCTGACCTTCAATGTGTTTGGAAATATTTCTTCCACCAGGCAACACATGTCAATGGTTGTGAAGACTACTGTGAAGTGAAAGCTGTGCCAGTAAGGTAAGAGTTCTCTTCTAGTCTTGCTCAAAAGCAAACCTGCAGCCAAAGCAGGGAGAGCAGCAGCACAGGGAAGGGATTCTGCCCCTCTGCTCTGCTCAGACCACACCTGCAGCACTGCTTCCACTTGTGGTGCCCTCAGCACAAGAAGGACATGGAGCTGCTGCTGAGGGTCCAGAGGAGGCCACAAAGATGATCAGAGGGCTGGAGAACCTCCCCTGTGGAGACAGGCTGGGAGAGTTGGGGCTGTTCAGGCTGGAGAAGGCTGCAGGGAGACCTTGGGTGTGTTCCTGTGTAGCCTGCCTTAGGGGACCCTGCTCTGGCAAGGGGGTTGGACTCAATGTCTGTAGGTCCCTTCCAACCCCAACCATTCTGTGATTCTGGGAAGATTTGGGTTGAGGTTTGGCAAAATCAGCAATGTGATGACCTAAAAATGGTGAATGTGTTTATCACAATCTTAAGCAGAGCCAGGAAACTGTCTGCTAAGGACAGATCTTCTGGTGTACAGGTGGTGAGTTATGTGGAAGGTACAGTTTGGATGTTCTCTGACTGCTTAGCCCTTGAGCATTAGTTGCAGTGGTGCTGACTGCTGGATTCCAGAGAAAGATAGAATGGTTGGGGTTGGAAGGGACCTTTGGAGAGCATCCAGTCCAGACCCCCTGCCAGGGAAAGTCACACAGGAACAAATCCAGGCATGTTTTGAAGATCTCTAGAGAAGGAGACTCCACAAGCTCCCTGAGCAGCCTGCTCCAGTGCCACCATTACCTTTTACCATCCCCACTGGAGATTTGAAGGGAAGCAATCAAGGCTTTGGGGTTTGTTCTAATTCCTGGGCTGGAGCTAGTCCAGAAATCCTTGTGGCTCTAAATGATTCTCTAGCAATTTTGGGTTGCAGATGTGTGATTTCTGAGTATTCTCCCATACTTCCAAGCCATGTCCTCTTACAGATCTCCTCCACCACCTCCCTTGAGCCAAGCAGATGAAGATGAAGTCACGTGGGGAAGCGAGGAGCTGCCGATCGAATCAGTCAGCCAGAAGCCTCTGAATGAAGGCAAGAACTTGGACAAAGATGCAGTGGAAAATTTGAGGATCAAGTTCAATAGACAGAATGCCAGGAGTGACTTTGGAAAAGTCCTGGATGTGTTTTTGAGGGTGGAATGAGAGGTAAAATGGGAGACCTAGCAGCTCAGCACCCCGCTGGAAAGGGTCTCCAGAGCTGTGTCTATTAAGCGTGTGAGAGTTAATAGGAACACAGAGGGGCAACATTGCACCTGTAGCTGTAGCAGAGTGGAGACAAGCTGAGGTGCTTTCATCCATAGAACCTGTCTGACACAGCTGGAACAACAAGGGCTGATGGCTTCAGACTGGAAGAAGCTGGATTGAGATGACACCTAAGGAAGAAATCCTTCCCCATGAGGGTGGTGAAGCATTGGCACAGGCTGCCCAGAAAAGATATGAAGGCTCCAAGCCTGAAAGTGTTGAAAGCCAGATTGGATGAGGCCTTGAGCAAGCTGGGCTGGCAGGAGATGTCCTTGCCCACGGTAGAGGCTTGGAACTAGATGATCTTTAGGGTCCCTTCCAGCCCAAACCATTCTATGATTCTAATACAGATGTTTGACCATGAGCACACTGAGGAGCTTCACGCAGCAGCTACCCCATGCCGACACCAGGCAGTAGTTGCCTCTGGCTTGACTCTCATTCCTCCACTGCTGCTCAACACATTCACATTCAGGGCCTTCTGAAGCCTGATCTTGAATATATCCAGGGCTGGGGCCCCAGCTGGGCAACCTCTTCCAGTAATTCTGTTTCCCTGGCTAGCTGAGAGGACATCTGTGCGCTCTCTCTGGTGTATGGAGGTGTTCTAGAGCAAGCAGGTGGCACAGTGGTGAGCAGCAACAAAGAAAGCCAACACCTCACTGCTGAGTTGAAGTGTCACTAGCTGAGCTCTTCTGTATTGTTGTTCTCCTGCCAGATTGCCCTTCAGTGCCAAATGAAGAGATCTCTGCCCTCCCTACTGTGAATGTGCTCCCTGGAGGCAAGTACTCAGGAGCCAAACTGAAGTCAGTGATCAGGATGTTGCGTGGATTGCTGGAACAGGGAGTCCCTTCTAAAGAGATTGAAGTGAGTCACTATTTGTCCTTCTAAAGAGACTGCAATGAGTCACTATTTGTCCTTTTGGTCCTTTCTTCTACTATGAAAGAGTTAGAAATAGAATGTCTGGTCATCAGTGCCTTGAATTAATGGCACAGCTCTTTAATTTGCAGCTCTGAAGGGATGAAAAGGCTTCTTTTACCAAAGGCTTCCCTCCCTTCCAAGCACCAGCTGCTAAGAGATAAGATTGGATTGAACTGGGAATTAAGCTCTGAAGTTTGTTTGCATCATTCTTACTCCTGCTGAATTACCAAGTGAATGTGAGGTGAACAGGCTTAGAGGAGGTCAATAAAAGCTGCAGAGCATTCAAAGGAGCTCTCCAAAGCCTTCAGTCAGCCCTGTGACACCATCTCTGTTCTGGGAGAATGAGAGAAAATATTTGCTGGGGAGACAGGGACCTTTGTTTCATTCCCTGAGCTATGGGAAGTTGGATTCCTTCCTGGGGCTGAATGCTTATAACCACACTAGGAGCTGGTAAATGACTTGGTTTGTCAGTGGCCTGGTTCCACAACTCAGAGCTTGTCAGCACTCATCTCTTTCTGATGCACCTTTACCTGCTTCTTTACAGAACCTGCAGGAGCTAAAACCTCTGGATCAGTGCTTGATTGGACAAGCAAAGGAGAACAGGAAAAAGAACAGATACAAAAACATACTTCCTTGTAAGTCCCAACTAATCCACAGCTCCCTGGTGATACTTGGTCATGAGCTGTGGGGTCAGATGAATTGGAGCAGGAGTGGGATAGTTTGATTCTCAATCCCAGTTCTGCTGCTGAGGAGGGTAAAAAGAGACATCTGCTTCAAGGCCAGGTTGGACGAGGCCTTGAGTGACCTCTACTAGTGGGAGGTGTCCCTGCCTATGGCAGGGGGTTGGAACTGGATGATCCTTGAGGTCCCTTCCAACTTTACCATTCTATGATTCTGTCTTCTACACCTAGCAAACATTCCTAAAGCAGCTGAAGATTGGTTAGCAGTTGGCTGCTGTAGAACACAGGGATGGATGCTCACAGGATTCTCAGGCTGTTCCTGTGTGAGGCTACTGGAGGCCTGGAGCAGGCTGCCCAGAGAGGTTGAGGAGTCTCCTTCTCTGGAGACTTTGAACACCCATCTGGAGTGTTCCTGTGACCTGCCCTAGGTGACCCTGCTTATCTCTAGAGGTCCCTTGCACCCCCTAATATGCTTTGATTCTGTGTCTTAAATGTTAAGACAAGGTTTGCCCACTTTGGCCCCTGTAGATCTGGACACCCAGACATGCATGCAAAATTCCTGCAGCAGCCCTGGGGGAGAGGTGTGGAGGTGAAGAGAGAACTGGCAAGGGTTAGTTCTGGGTGAGAGGCTGCAGTTCAAACCACATGCCCTGTGTGCTACTCGAGATGCCTGCCCTAGCCAGTAGCTGCTTCAGCCAAAGGGAAGCACTGAGAGGGGTCCTAAAGCAGCCACTGCAGTGATTTAGTTCAAACTAAAACTACACCTGTGGGGATAGGGCTGGGGCAGCTGGGGTTGTTCAGTCTGGAGATGGTCTCATGAGGGGAGACCTCATTGCTCTTTATATTTTCCTGAAAGGAGGTTGCAGTGAGACTGGTGTTTGCCTCTTCTAAGTAACATTGAGGGGCTGGAGCAAGGCCAGAGAAGGGCAACAACGCTGGGGAAGGGGCTGCAGAAGAGGGCTGGGGAGGAGCAGCTGAGGGAGCTGAGGGGTTTAGTGTGGAGAAGAGGAGGCTGAGGGCAGAGCTCATTGCTCTCTGCAGCTCCTTGAGAGGAAGCTGGAGCCAGGTGGGGGTTGGGCTCTTCTGCCTAGTCTCAGGTGATAGAAGGAGAGGAAATGTCCTGACGTTGTGGCAGGGGAAGGTTAGGTTGGAGATTAGGAACACTTTCTTTGCTCAAGGTGGGTAGGGATTGGCACAGGCTGNCCTTGAGGTCCCTTCCAACTTTACCATTCTATGATTCTGTCTTCTACACCTAGCAAACATTCCTAAAGCAGCTGAAGATTGGTTAGCAGTTGGCTGCTGTAGAACACAGGGATGGATGCTCACAGGATTCTCAGGCTGTTCCTGTGTGAGGCTACTGGAGGCCTGGAGCNGAGTCAGCATCTCTGTCCTGTGAGGGTACAGTGAAGAGCAGACCTAACCCTGTGGTGTTTGTGCAGATGACAGCACCAGGGTGCCCCTCGGGCTGGAGGGTGGCTACATCAACGCCAGCTTCATTCGCATGCCGGTGGGCACCGAGGAGTTCGTTTACATCGCCTGCCAAGGACCCCTGCCTACCACGGTGGCAGATTTCTGGCAGATGGTTTGGGAGCAGAACTGCACTGTGATTGCCATGATGACTCAGGAGGTGGAAGGAGAGAAGATCAAATGCCAGCGCTACTGGCCAGATGTGCTGCACAAAACCACCATGATCACCGACAGGTTGCGGCTGGCTCTGGTGAGGCTGCAGCAGCTCAAAGGCTTCATCATCAGAGTGCTGCAGCTGGAGGAGATTCAGGTGGGTGGATCTCGCTCTGCATGGTGAGATCTGCAGCCAAAGCAGGGGGAGCAGCAGTACAGGGAGGGGATTCTGCCCCTCTGCTCTGCTGAGGCTCCACTTGCAGCACTGCCTCCTGTTCTGGTGCCCCCAACAGAAGAAGGACCTGGAGCTGCTGGAGAGGGTCCAGAGGAGGCCACAAAGATGATCAGAGGGCTGGAGAACCTCTGCTGTGGGGACAGGCTGAGACAGTTGGGTCTGTTCAGGCTGGAGAAGAGAAGGCTGCAGGGAGACCTTAGAGCAACCTTCCAGTACCTGAAGGGGCTCCAGGACTGCTGGGGAGGGAAACTGCCCAGCAGAGAAAGCTCTGGGGTTGCTGGTTGACAGCAGCTGAAGGTGAGCCAGGGTGTGCCCAGGTGGGCAATAAGGCCACCAGCACCCTGACCTGGATCAGCAGTGGTGTGGGGGGCAGGAGCAGGGCAGGAATTGTGCCCCTGGACTCAGCACTGGGGAGGCCACACCTTGAGTCCTGGGTACAGTTTTGGGGTGCTCACTACAGGAAGGACGTTGAGGACAAACACTGGTGTAGGATTCAGTGCGCTGAATCCCCATTCCAGAGAGGCAGAGATGTGGTGCAGAGGGCCATGGTTTAGCCCCAGCCTTGTCAGAGGTAGAGAACGGTTGGGAATGGTTGATCTTGGAGGTCTTTTCCACCCAAGACCTTTCTGCTCTCTCTGTTGCCTTTCTGCTCTCCCCACGTGTGCCCCAACCTGCTGTTGTTGTGCCACCTCAGACAGGCGAAGTGCGGCACATCTCCCACCTGAACTTCACGGCCTGGCCTGACCACGACACCCCCTCCCAGCCCCAGGAGCTGCTCACCTTCATCTCCTACATGCGGCACCTGCACAGGGCAGGACCCATCGTCACCCACTGCAGCGCGGGCATCGGGCGCTCTGGCACCCTCATCTGCATCGACGTCGTTCTGGGCCTCATCAGCAGAGACCTCGAGGTGAGGGCCGAGAGGCTGGGCTGAGCTGGGCTTGCCTTGCAGGATGTATCCCATAGGATCTCTTCAGTTGTTTAAGAAGCCTTGTTAGGGCTGGGTGCAGAGTGGAATGGGAGAAGCCCTGAAGAAAAAGACTTGGGGGGCCTTGGTTGCTGAGCAGCTTCCTAGAAGCCAGCAGTGCCCTCATGCAGCCCAGCAGGCAGCTGTGTGCTGGCTGCATCCAGAGCAGGGAGAGCAGCAGCACAGGGAGGGATTCTGCCTCTTTGCCTGCTCTGCTGAGACCTCACCTCCAATCCTGCCTCCAGTTCTGGGGCCCCCAGCACAAGGAGGACATGGAGCTGCTGTAGAGTGTCCAGAGGAGGCTGCAAAGGGCTGGAGCACCTCTGCTATAAGGGCAGGCTCAGGAAGCTGGGGTGGTTCAGTCTGGAGAAGAGAAGGCTGCAGGGAGACATCAGAGCAACCTTCCAGTACCTGAAGGGGCTCCAGGAGAGCTGGAGAGGGACTTTGGACAAGAACTGAGAGTGCCAGGATGGGGGACAATGGCTTTGAGCTGGGAGAGGGGAGATAGAGAGTGGAAATGAGGAAGAAATTCTTTAGAGTGAGGATGGAGGGACACTGGCACAGGTTGCCCAGGGGAGGCTGTGGCTGCCCCCTGCCTGGAGGTGTCCAAGGCCAGGCTTGACAAGGCCTGGAGCAAACTGTGCTGGTGAGAGGTGTCCCTGCTCATGGCAGAGGGGTTGGAACCAGATGATTTTTCAGGTCCCTTCCAATCCAACCCCTTCTATGACTCTGATTCTCTATTGCCCAATCTCCCAGGCTTGCACAGGAAAGTCTGCTTCATGTAGCTGCTTGGGTTGCTTGGGCTGGGGATGATTCCTCCACTGCATGTTTCTCTTTTTCTCTAACTCACTTCTCCCCTTTGGTAGTTTGACATCTCAGACGTGGTGCGAACCATGCGGCTGCAGAGACATGGGATGGTGCAGACAGAGGTGAGTCTGGCTGCCTCGGCTCTGTCCTCAGGGAATGGCATTGGAATTCCAAATCACAGGTGCCAGAAGGCTTTCTGTGGTGCACTCATGATCACCTCTGTTCCCCTCTAATGCTTTAACTGTATTTAACTATTGAATGTGGGAATAGCACTGAAATGCTTTAACTGTATTGAGCTGTATTTAACTTCATTTAATGTAGGAACAGCACTGAAATAAATTTAGCTGGTTTTAACTTAATGTAGGCATAGCAATGAAATAAATTTAATTGTATTTAACTATTTCATGCAGGAATAGCACTGAAATTCTTTAACTGTTTTTAACTATTTAATGTAGGAGTAGCACTGAAATAAATTTCACTGTAACATTTCATGCAGGAATAGCACTGAAAAGCTTTAACTGTTTTAAACTTTATTTAATGTAGGAGTAGCAATGAAATAAATTTAACTGCATTTAACTATTTAATGCAGGAATAGCACTGAAATAAATTTAACTATATTTAACTGTATTTAATGTAGGAGTAGCAATGAAATTATTTATCTATTTAGCTTTTTTAAACATTATTTAATGCAGGAATAGCACTTAAATGCTTTTAACTGTATTTAATTTCATTTAACTTTATTTAATGTAGGAAGAGCAATGAAATAAATTTAACTATATTTAACTTTAAGAATAGCTATTTTTTGTTGATATTTAACTATTTAGCTGGGGGGGTATTTATATTTAACTATTTTGCTATTTTTTTATTTATATTTAACTATTTAGCTGTTTTTTAAATTTATATTTAACTATTTAGCTGGGTTTTTTTAATTTATATTTAAGTATTTAGCTTTTAAAATTTATATTTAACTATTTAGCTTTTTAAATTTATATTAAACTATGTAGCTTTTAAAAATTTATATTTAACTATAGCTATGTTTTAATTTATATGTAACTACTTAGCTGGGGGGGAATTTATATTTAACTATTTTGCTATTTTTTATTTATTTAACTATTTAGCTGGGGGTTTTAATTTACATTTAACTATTTAGCTTTTTTAAATTTATATTTAACTATAGCTATTTCTTAATTTATATGTAACTATTTAGCTATTTTTTTATTTATATTTAACTATTTAGCTATTTTTAACATTATTTAATGCAGGAATAGCATTGAAATGCTTTAACTGTGGTCATTTAATGCAGGAATAGCAGTGAGCTGCTTTGCCTGCATTTAGCTGTACCTCACTTGATTTAGAATCATAGAATCATAGAATGGTAAGGTTGGAAGGGACCTCAAGGATCATCTAGTTCCAACCCCCTGCCATAGGCAGAAGCAGCCCTGACACCCAAGTGCTGTGCCCCTGCTGCCTGCACCTCACAGCGAGTTGCCGAGGTGATGCCAGCACTCCTCACCTGTCTTCTGCTCTCCTTCCCCTTGCAGGATCAGTACATTTTCTGCTATCAAGTTGTCCTTTATGTCCTAAATCACCTCCAACAAGAAGAGCAACAGAAGGGCACGTAGAATACTGCAGCTGGATGGCTTTTAAACCAAGAGAGCAAGGACACCCAGAGGCTTTCATCTGTTTCCTTTCCTCTGCCAACGTTTTCCAGTCCCTTCCTCCAGCTGCTGTCAAATGTCTGTTCTCCAAAGCCTCTCCATCACCCCCCCACCCCCAAGTAAGGTACAAAGTCTAAAGGAGAAGGGATAGCTTGGCCAACACCACCACCACGGACACACCTGAGGTTTATTTTGTATAACAGTAAATAATATTTAATAAAGCTGCAAATTTTGTTTTTGCAGCTTCCTGAATATGTGATAAAATACTGAAATAAACATATTTTAACTAAAAGAAAAAATAGTTTTAAAAAGCCAAGAAGAAGGGGAAAAAATAATCAACTTTCTGATATTTCCTGCAGTTGTGCAGCTGGTTTGGGGGATTTGTTTCATGAGGGGGAGTGGGGAGGGTTAGAGTCATAGAATGGTAAGGTTGGAAGGGACCTCAAGGATCATTCAGTTCCAACCCCCTGCCATAGGCAGGGACACCTCCCACTAGTACAGGTTACTCAAGGCCTCATCCATCCTGGCCTTGAACACCTCCAGGGAGGGTGCAGCATTTTGATCCTGGCAAATTTTGATTACCAAAACGTTTCCATAGCCTCTTTTAAAAGCTTGTTTATGGCACAGAATTTTTTACTCTTGTAGTGCAGTTACAGCTCTTTTATAGAGGGCATCTGGGAAGCAGCACTGAAGTCTGGAGAGCTGCCTGCTAGCAGAAGGATAGTGAGGAATGTTTACTGTAAGTATCCCAGGCTTCCCTGTATATATTGGTAGGCTTTTACACACACAGAAAGCTGAATTCTCAGGTGTCTGACCTTAGAACCCCTCAGGCATCTTCACTTTGTAAATAAAATCCACACCTAAAGTACACTCACCAGTGGGTCTGGGTATTTCTGTGTCCTCCTCACTGATCTTTCTTGGCCTGACTGTGTCCTCCAGTGTGGTTATTCTGCTGCCTTGGCCACAAAAGGGCTGAGCACACTTTACACCATCACTGTCCTGCTGTTCTTCAGGTGTCCCTTTGAAACAATCTGCAGAGCTGGGGGGGAGCCTTTCTGGAGAATTCCCACACTATGGAATCACAGAATTGTTTGGGTTGGAAAAGACCTCTAAGGTCATCCAGTCCAACCTTCAACCCAGCATCACCATGGCCTCTAAACCATGTCCCCAGGTGCCAGGGCCACAGCTTTACTGAACACCTCCAGGGATGGGGACTCCACCACCTCCCTGACCACTCTTGCAGCCAAGAAAACTTTCCTCATCTCCAACCTAACCTTCCCCTGGCATAATTTCAGGGCATTTCCTCTCTTTCTGTTACCTCATATGAGGGAGCAGAGCCCAACCCCCACCTGGCTGCAGACTCGTCTCAGGGAGCTGCAGAGAGCAATGAGCTCTGCCCTCAGCCTCCTCTTCTCCACACTAACCACCCCCAGCTCCCTCAACTGCTCCTCCCTAGCCCTGTTCTCCAGACCCTTCCCCAGCTTTGTTGCTTTTCTCTGGCCCTGCTCCACCCCCTCAATGTCCTTCTTAGAGTGAGGGACTCAAAATTGAACCCAGGACTCAAGGTTCAAGTCCAGGGACACAATCACTGCCCTGGTCCTGCTGGTCACACCATTGCTGATCCAGGCCACTGCACTCTGGAGAAAGAAAGAAGAGTTTTTCCTTCCCTCCTTTATTTTTCAGCTTTCCAGTGCACTGAAACTTGTATCCCATAATGTTTGGATGCTGTGGCAGTGATATGACAGCAGTGCCACCTGCTCTGCTGAAAGCAGCCAGGTTTGAAGGTGAGAGGCAGGTATTGGGTTTTAAGTGACTCATTGTTTAGTGACCCTGTGACAAGTCAGAACTGTTTTGGAAGAAAATCTTCAGTTTATGCTGTGTGGGACCCCTGCCTGGTGACAAAACTAGGGACAAGCACCAAGTAGTTTGTGTCTGTTAGCATGGCTTAAGTGGAGAATCTGCTTTGTGCTGCCTTCCTGGTGAAGCTGCTCTTGGCCAGCTGAAGGGTGACCTCCAGATATGCTGCTCTTCGTTGAAGCAGCTTTCAAAGGACAGCAAAGCCAAGGGCTGTTGAGTACTGGAGGTGGAGAGAAAAGAGACATCCCAGCTTCTGCACAGGCAGCTGAGCACACCAGGACTCTGCAGCAACTCCTCACAAACAGACCTTTGCATTGTTTATTCCCCACGGGAAGGAACCAACCCCCTGGGAAAGTCCTCACACACAGGGTAGAACCAAAAGCTGGGTGACAGGAGGGACAGACGCCCCAGGAGGAGCTGAAGAGGGCATCTGGAGAATGGGAAGCCAGAGGGAAGGGACAGAAGCCAAAGCAAGATCACTGCAGCCAGGCTGTGCCTGACAGGTGCAGAAGGGAGCTGCATCTCTGTGGCAGTGAGGCTGCAGCTGTGGCAGAAATGCAGCTTGGGCACAGAGCATTGGGCAGCCTCAGCACAGGGATCACTGCTGCCCGGCAAAGGGTGGGTGGCACTGGTGCTGCTTGGGCACCAGAGCTGCTTCCTCTGCTTCTGGGCCTCAGCCATGGCCTCTGGTGTGCCCTGGTTTGGTTTGCTAATGGCAAAGGCTGTTCCCTCCCCTCCTGGGTTTTGGGATTGGGATTGGGGTTGGGGTTGTTCGCTGGCAAATGCCAGCAGCTCCTCTGCCCTCACTGGGGTCTGACCCCCTGCTCACCTGGTGCCTTGCAGGAGCTGTCCTAGGAGCAAGGCAGCAAATTGTCACCCTCTGGGCAGCAAAGAGCCCAGAGGGCAAGCCAGGCCAGGCCCTGGGTGGAGGCAGGCTGGGGGCAGCTGTGTGCCCTGCCTCTGGGGCTTGATTAGATTGGGAAATAATTTGATGAGGAAGGAATTATAAACAAAAAACCCAAACCAAACCAAAAACACAACAAACCCCCCCCCCAAAAACCAAACAAACAAAAAGTTTATTTCTTGTTCCTGAAAACCCCTACCCCTACTCCATCCAGAACTTTAAATTTTATGTACTGGTTCTAATTCGGTTGGGAACATTCACAAGGATGCTTATGGGCAGCTGTGGTAATTTAGGAAAGTCAGGAAATGGAAAAAGGCTAAGCCACAAAATAGCTTTACCCCACTTGGAAATCAGAGGCAGAGCAGAGCCCTAGGGAAATGCCAAGAGGGAGTGCTGGAGGTGCTCAGGACAGTGGAGCAGGATTTAGCAGATGCTGTCTGGATCTCTGCAGCAACCTCTGGACACTGGAGGTTATAATGTTCAGAGGGCTGGAGGTGCTCTGCTATGAGGACAGACTGAGAGACTTGGGGCCTCTTCTCAGTCTGGAGAAGAGGAGGCTCCCAGGTGACCTTCTTGTGGCCTTCCAGTATCTGAAGTGGGCTACAAAAAGGATGGGGAGGGACCTTTTAGGCTCTCAGGTAGTGACAGGACTGGGGGGAATGGAGCAAAACTGGAGGCGGGAAGATTCAGACTGGATGTGAGGAGGTTGTTCTTCAGTGGTGAGAGCCACCGGGGAGGTGGTTGAGGCCCCATCCCTGGAGGTGTTTAAGGCCAGGCTGGATGAGGCTCTGGGCAGCCTGATCTAGTGTGAGGTGTCCCTGCCTGTGGAGGGGGGTTGGAACTGGATGATCCTTGTGGTCCCTTCCAACCCACACTGATTCTGTGATTCTGCAATGCAGTTTGGGAGCCACACAGCACAAATCCAATGGGCACAGAAGCCACCAGTCCGAGGAGCAGCCGGGCCCGGGTTGCCGCAGGCAGATCTCTGGAATGGATCAGAATGGATCCAAACGGCCCTCATCACTCACATCTTTCCTAGAGACTGTGGCCGGGGCCAACAGACAGGGGGCGCCACCCAGAGCCCGGCGCGGGCCTGCCCAGCTGGGAGTGCTCTCTGTGCCCTGAGCTGCCGTCGGCAGGAAAAGGCCTTTGAGCTTTGCCCGTTCCAGCCCGCGGGGGCAGGGGAAAGCAATTTGGTGCCTTTGTCTTTCCCCCATTCAAACCTCCGCAGACAGAGCGGGGGAAGGGAGTTTTGGAGTGCCCTAAGACAGGCTGGGGCAGGTGGTCCCTCAGGGCGGGCAAGCTGTGGGCAGGCAGCTCTGCCATGGGGCCCTGGGCTGGCAGCAGGGAAGAACAGAGCTGGGGCACTGCAGCCTCTGGCAGAGCTCCCCCCCACGGCATCTGTCAGGGGCAGTGAAGCTTCCTTCTCCTCCAGGCTCCTCCTCCTCTAGACTCCTAAGCACAGCTTTGTTTGCAGGCACAGCCAGGAGGCAT